>ML781126.1:391636-451251 GCA_009831015.1 Picea engelmannii | reverse complement strand
TTTAATTCATCATGCCAACCATCAATCAAAGTCAAAGAAGGTATTTAATGCTTCTAGATATTTTGTATGCAATATAATTTACATAATCAATAAACATTCAATTAAATAGTTAATAATCTACTTTAATAATTAATACATTAATTTATTGTACTAGTGTACATGTGTAGGGTATGTGTGCGTAGCTAGTGAACACATATCTCATGCATGTACTAATGATAAACAACTATTTCCTCTAGTGCATAGTTCCTATATGATCACACCAATACATGTAGGACAACAGATCAAGTAATGCATCATTTAATAATATTAACGAACAAAATTACACCAATTCATCAATAACTCGTTATCATATTTAAAATACCAATAGGAAATCAAAAGAGGATTTTAAGCATGGTAAGAACCAAGTGAGTAAACAATAGTGGCATCTCTAATCCCCAATCAGTGTTTTCAACTAATATCGAAGCATCCTTCCTTCCGAACTTACTTCCATCTTCCATACTATCATTTCCTCCGTTGGACTAAGCTGGAGCGTCAACTATATTGACCTAACTCCAGATAGAACCCGTAAGTGGAACTGCCATACATCTCGACCAAGCTTCCCCAATAGGAAACTAGCAGTCCCCATCACGCGTCTAGGGGAGCGTGACTTCACACAGCCCTCTCACGACTGTAGCTTTCGGAGGATAAATGGTGGGAAATACCTCCACCCCTCCTTATAGAACTAGAGTCAACACCCTACATCAATCCCTATTGTGCAACTACCGTTCTTAGATTCACGTCATCAAACAACCACTCTGGGCAAGTTGTGCATCCTGTCAAAACCACACTTACAACAGATCATAGCAATATTTCGAATCATAAATTAAATAATAATTATAACTTATAGCATACACTATCTTCTTGATGTCTACGAAATCCATGTTACCTCATCACTATAGTCATTTGGTTATCACATAGCTCATCAACCTGTAGGTTAATTTACCAATAACTCATATCCATGTATATACATCATAATTTTATATAAGAATCCATATTTGTATCGACGTTCAATTAAGAAATGTATGTTTATTTTTATCATGTCTTACATCTATTATGCATTCTCAACATAAATTTGAATCAATATCCATGTACCTAAATTTGACATCTTAATTTGCATGTTTAAGCAAATCAAAGAGTTACCATCATCATGAGCATATAACAATTAAAACAATAGTATGCAACACATAACTAGGTCCAAATCTACACTTGTCACATGTCTATATCAATATTGTTGAGTCCAAATAGTTGTTAAGAAATGAATTACTAAGATGAGAAAAATCAAAGTTCTAACTACCTAAAGCCAAAATATGGGGCGTTACATACACCCACCCTTCAAGAAACTTTGTCCCGAAGTTATGCTCATTCACAATATGAGTAGAATTTATGACACAACTTCTATTTGTCTTTCCCGATAGCAAACCTTGTGTTATATTGGTCCCATTGGACCATGACTTGATTAAAACATGTCGTGGGTATTAATAGATTGATTGTAACTACACCTATTTAGTAGGCACCTTACTACGTCTTGACTCTATTTTATTACCATTGGTAATTAAATTAATGAAAGTACATGTTTCTCTTATAGATTTATTCTTCCTAAGTTTCATATAGGAGCCTCGTATTTAGAGTATAGTCTATTGGTTTGATCGACAGTTAGAACCTTAACTTATTATCAGTTATTCAGTTAAGTGAATCTTATATTGAGTTCAATATATATTTCATCATGTCATACATACAATCCCACCTTGGATACCTTGATAATTATAAACAATCATGATTGACTTTGATTATTACTCTAGTTTGACAATACATATGCCATCACTCATGAGATTGGCACACAAAAGTTTGAACCATGCTTAGGAACATAGACTAAGATAATGCTAATTGATTTTCATGTGATGTCGTCACTTTATGGTTCGTTTGGTCATTGTCCTCAATATCGCTTTCCTTTTAAGTCATATAATTTAGATCTCGACCAAGTTAATAGTTGAGTAGGATTATCTTCATCATAGTTGAGAAAATCATGCTCTCTATCCATAGTTAATTATTACCAATGTGCCTATACATAAAGAGCACCATTTTGACACGTGAGTTAGTGAACATTTCTATACCAAGAATAAATTACTAAGGGTTCATTCCAAACTCTTTAGTCACTTGTCCTTAAGGTATTCTCTTCTCGCAATTGTACTTTGTATATCTCACAATTATATCGTCTATACCTACATAAATCCTACTAAACCTAGACTATAACTCTTTTCATGTCCATATCTATCACTTTAAATTTCTTTCCCCTCACTATGAAAGAAGTTTAATGATGGAAAGTGTTTTCATCATTCCTTATCTATATTTTATTTTATTTTTCAATTAGAGTTTCTTCATAGGGAAACATCCTTCTTGGTGAGAAAGCAGTTGCTAAACTAATTAATGCATTTCAAGATGTGAGCTACCATTTAGAAAATTCACCTCTATTACAAGGGACTTGTGCATAATAAACCACGACACTCCATTGTGATTTCTACTACCAATAAATTTATGGGCAAAAGTGACACCCTTCCAAAGGAATACCCCCTTTTTCTCAAAGCATTCTTTCATTCATTTTTCTTAGTTAACTAGCATTAGCTAAGGTACTTATCACTCATCTTACTAACTTGTAAGTGGTCAATATCTTTCTTGTAACAATGATGTGTCGTTCACTCTTAGCATTACTAAGGTTAGATTCTCCCTCGTTATCAATACAAACCATGCTTATGACTATGTTTCCATTTGAACTCAAGTTTACTAAAGGCCCTTTGCTTACTAACAATGTAGAGGATGAATCATAAGTCATACTTTACACAATGTTTCCCACATCAACATTTATTTTATAGGTTACAAGATTTGTTTCAATACAATCACCCTAACCTTAAAACATATAAGTTGGACTTTAACTATAATGTGCACTTTGAGTTCTCTATTCCATACTCTAAGATATAGATTCCACATTCTATCTTGAAATGGTTACATAATTCTACGCTTACAATCGTTGTGTTGCTCACAATGCCATGTACTTTGGTAATGCTTTTAATCCATTAAAATTCCTCATGGGACCCACTCTTATGGTGAATTGGGTTGAATGTCACTTTTCCATCTTGGTTCTTGGTTAAGGACATTAATTGGGGATTAAGTGGGTTTCCTTATTTCGATGTGATGGGCTTATACTTTTGATGCCACATTATTTCCATAACAAGGTAGCTAAACAACTACCCAGTTCCATGAGCCATATTTATAGTTTAAATATATATAACACATTTTATTAATCTAATTGTTTTATTCTAATAACATATTTTACTATTGCTTAATCTTTTGATAAGTTTGAAACATGACATTCTCATTAGTAAGCACTCCCTTACCTCAACCATGATGCCTTTCTTGTCCACATTTTTTTTTTAACCACTATTTGTATAGCTCAATTAAAAAAAAAATCAAAACATCAATTTGCTACTCCCTAAATCTTTACTTAAAACTATATATATATATATATATATATATATCAAAACATCCTAACCATTAACATATATAATTAATTTATATGTTATAGTAATATTATTATTCTATATACACTTTACATTTATAAAATTGTACATCCTAATATAAAATTATTTAATATTATATAATAGTAACTATCAATATATACTAAAATTTTCCATAATACTCACTTTTTTGTTATTGTTATATATTTACTATCTACTCTTAAATCATATTAGAATAAATATATAATTTATATATATTTATATCTAATTAACATATATATACTAAAACTTTCCTTAATACTCACTTATTATTGTTATATATTTATTCTCTATTGACTGAGCTCTGTGGTTATGGAGCGAACTTCTCGCACGTGGTTGTGGTTTCTTTTGTCCCTCTCCTTCGCCTGCGATTAAACTTCGCTCCTTCCTCTTCCCGGTTTGACCCTTTTCCCCTCCCCTTCCCCGGTGGTCTACCCCTTCCCCCTCGACCATGGAAGACCTCCCGGTCACCGCGCATTTCACTGACGGCATGGAGACAGTTATGACAGACGTCGTGGTAGAAAATTTCTTGGAAGATGGAGGACCACCCATAAAACTAATGAACTCTGGTGACTTCCTTTCTGCTCCTCCCCAGGCCGAACCCTTTTTCCCCCCGCTACCCACTCTTCTAGAGGGATTGTTGTTCGGAGATTTTCCAGAACCTTTGGTGACCAAGCCCACAAGCACTCCTTCCTATGCTCTCCCCCCACTGAGTCCGCCTCAAGCTACTAGCCTAGTGTGGGTAAACTCCATAAGAGGAGGTATCACTTCTCCAGAACTCACGCACCTGGGCCACCCCTCCAGCAAAGGTACCGACCCCCAAGTCTCTTCTGAGTCAGGACCATCTGCGGTCCCTTTCTCCTCTTGCAAGGGTTTTATCTCTACCCAGATGGAACCAAATGAGTATAGTGGCTTTGAACAGTCTTTCTCCACTAGAGAACACATAAAGAATCACTTAAATACTTCGGAAGGAGCTGTCAGAGACAGAGAAACAAGGCCTAGGTTGAAAAGGAAAAGCTTAAAGAACAAAGGGAAATTGGAAACCTAGCTCTCGGTGAAGACGTGGAGTTCAACCAGGTCACACTTATGGAAATCCAAACAATTATTGGGAGAGTGAATGGCAGGGTCTTCGCGGTAAAAACCATCCAATATTGGATGCATGATGCTTGGTAGGCCGAGCTCGGATACTCACCGGAACTAGTGGAATTAAACAGGAATTGGTATGCCTTCACCTTCCAGAACAGTGAACACTCCAAATGGGTACTAAGTAAAGCTTGGAGTATCAACAACTCTCCGATGCTTCTCAAACCATGGAATCCACTTTTTGACGCAAGTACAGAACGCCTTGACAAAATCTCGGTCTGGGTAAGACTACCAGCACTTCCTTTCCATCTATGGTCTTTTGAGTACTTCAAAAAAATTGGGAATTTCTTAAGAGATTTCTTGGATGCGGATATGACATATGAAGAAACAAAACAAAGGAAGGTTACAAGAATTCTGGTTAATTTGAATGTTTGGGAAGGTCTGGGGGAAGAGATGGATCTCACCTGGGGAGACTACACATATGCCCAAAAATTGGACTATGAGAACATTCCTTTCAGATGTCGAAGATGTCATCAGTATGGACATCTGATTAAAAATTGCAAGTTCCCTCTAAGAACTAGAGGAACGGTATATAGGAGGAATAAAGATTCATAGAAGAATGTTGGCTCTTCGGTTCCTGATCCCTACTTACAAAAGGAGCAAGGTTGTCAAACCAAATTCCTCATCAAAGTTTTGGTCGAAGATTTGGTCCAACCCTGTACAAAGCTAGCTACCATGTGCCCGATCCAGCAAGTTCCATTCCAAACAGAAGACTCTTCCTTCCTAGTCACGGGTACATCCTCTAACCCTGCCCCCTCTATTATTGTTTTAATAAATAATTTGTCTATTAAAAGTCCTGAGTGACTACTCTCACCATCCCTTCCCCCATTCCCTCCCTTGTTTTCTCTTCAACCCCGCTTTCCACCTCCTTCCTTGACCCCTCGTTGCCCTGCTCTTTCCCTAGCCTCCTCTTCCTCCCTCCTCCCCCTGGTACAACCAACTTCTTCTCCTACCCCTTCCTCAGATGATTCCACTACCTCTTCGACAGACACCTCCACAAGAAGATACTTCTTAAGATCACTGAACAGAGAACACACAGGAGGTTTAGCATCGGACCCGACTCCAGCAGAAAAAACTGGCAGAGGCAAGAAATATTTCTTCTCAAAAGCACAGAAGAGAGCCATAATTCACTTATTAGCATGGAAACAGGTCTCTATTGAAAGGGCGCTTAGAACAAGATGAACCCTAGGAAAGGGGCCTTGATGAAGTGTCGTTCCATCAATTGTAGGGGTTTGGTTGGTCCCCTAAAAAAAACAGCCCTAAAAAGGATGATTCTCACAGAACATCTATATGTACTTCTCCTTCAAACCTTGGGGGAAGGGGCAAAAGTTGAAAACAAACTCTCTTTGATTTTACCAGACTGGAGCTTCATTACCTTGGACTCTATTGGGAGATCTGGAGGACTAGCTATCAGATGGAATTGTCGCACTATAAAAGTCCTTAACCAATGGAGTTTTGAATCTGGACTTGGGATCACAATCTTCTCAAAAGAACTTGAAGACCCCCTCAATATTGTAAACATTTATGGCCCCTGTCACAACAAAGGCCCTTATTGGGATGCTATCTTCAACAAGTCCTTCCTAAAAGAAAAACACTTAATCCTGGGAGGAGACTTAAATTTCTCTTTAGGCATTAAATAAGTTTGGGGATCCCATGCAAGATCAGACCCCCTCTCGACCTACTTTACACAAAAACTGGATGAACACAATCTTCTGGATATTGAGCCAGTTAAATTCAAACCAACTTGGAGAAACAACAGAGTGGGAGAAGACAACATTGCAAAAAGACTGGATCATTTTTTGATCAAGGATACACTTTTTGAAAAATCCTTTCAACTGAAAAAATGGATAGGACACAGGGGAATCTCGGATCATTACCCAATTTTCCTTGAACTAAGAACTGGATTGGATAATCCACCCAGTCCTTTCAAATTCAATAGAACCTGGCTCAGTGATGAAACTTTTTTTAAGTTGGTTAAGGAAAATTGGCAATACTATAACCCAGGAAGCAATGAGACGGCAGGTATACACTTTGTAAAAAACCTACACATTATCAAAGAGAAGATGAAGACCTGGGCACATCAGAAACTCCTAAAAGAGGATTTGGAACTAAAGGAACTAGAATCAAAATTAAACCTTATTTCGGAAGATTAGGGTGCATGATTTGATACAAAAAATGCCAAACTAAGTCTGCTAAAATTGGAAGAAAGGAGAAACAGAATACTAAAGGAAAAAGAAGATACATGGAGATTAAAAAGCAGAGCCACCTGGCTGAAGAGTGGAGATGAGAACACAAAATTCTTCCAATCATATGCAAAAGGAAGAAGGTGCATAAACTCAATCTGGCAGTTAAAGGATCAAGACGGAAAAAAGGAACATACCTTTGAAGGAATGGCGAAAATTGAAAAAAAGTTCTTCCAGAATCTCTACAAAGTAGAAAACAAGGCCACTATTGAAGAAGTGATTCAAATGGTACAGTACTTTCCGAGCTTTACTAGTGAGGAAGATAATAGAATGCTTATGGAAAAGGTAACACTAGAATAACTTAAGGCTGTATTGAATAGTTTTCAAAAGGACAAAATCCCAGGACCAGATGGATGGACAATTGAGTTCTTCCTGGGCTTCTTTGATTCTATTGGAAAAGATATACTAATCCTAGTTGAAGAGACAAGGCTTACTGTACAAATGCCTTTAAGTTTAAACTCAACTTTTATTGCCCTTATTCCAAAGAAGGACAACCCGGACACCCTGGATGACTTCAGACCTATCTCCCTGTGCAATTGCATCTACAAGATCATCTCCAAAGTCATAGCCAGAAGGCTTAAGACTGTACTTTTTGACAAAATATCCTTGGAACAATTTGGATTCCTAGAGGGAAGGCAGATACACGAAGCAATTGGAGTGGCACAGGAATCCCTACACAGCATAAAGACCAAGAAGCTAAAGAGTGTGGTTCTTAAAATCGATCTTTCCAAAGCCTATGACAGGGTAAGTTGGCTCTATTTATGATTGATTTTAGCACATCTAGGCTTTACAGTTCCATTTATCAGATGGATCATGTGGTGTATTACAACTGTAACTTTCTCAGTCCTCATAAATGGGTCAGCCATAGACTTTTTTAGATCTAAAAGAGGCTTAAGACAAGGCTGTCCACTTTCCCCTCTTCTGTTTATTCTTGTTGTTGAAGGATTAAGCAGGGCTTTAGCAGCAGAAAAATGATCTGGGTCTTTTCCAGGCATCAATATTTCCAATACTCTTCATGTAACCCACCTTCTCTTTGTAGACAACATCCTTGTCTTCTCTACAGGAACTAGAGGGGAAGCTGACAATCTAAATAACACTCTGAAACTCTTCTCCAAAGCTACAGGAATGATAATAAACAAAGGAAAGTCTACTCTCGCCACCTTTTGTCTCTCAGAAATGGAAAAAAGTCGATACAAACTTCACTTCCTTTTTGAAGAGAAAACGATTGATGAAGGACTCAAGTACTTGGGATTCACTTTGAAACCAAATGATTACAGAAAGGAGGATTGGTCTTGGATGATGAATAAATTAGAAAAAAGGTCATGTTCATGGAGCCACAAATGGCTTTCCAGAGCTGGCAGATTGGTGCTAGTAAAATCAATTTTGGAAGCCATCCTAGTCTTTTGGATGTCTCTGTCTTGGATCCCGAAAGGAACTTTGGAGGCAGTCAAAAAACTCTCTTTCAGATTTCTGTGGAGTGAAAAGAAAGATACAAATGTGACTCCTTAGGTAAGATGGAAAAGGATTGCAGTCCCAAAATCTTTAGGCGATTGGGGCCTAAAAAATATACATGTTTTCTCCAAAGCCTTAGCTGCTAAAGGGGGTTGGCGCCTTCTTTCTACAAATAGTCTATAGACAAAGGTTGTCATCAAAAAATACATTGAACCAGACACCCTAGAGTCTTGGATCAGAAGAACTCAAAAAACTCTCAGAGGTGCCTCAACGATTTGGAAGGCAATGCTAAAATCTTTCCCTGTAATAGAAGGTGGTCTTGCTTTGAAGGTAGGAAAAGGACTTCGAGTAAGGCTAGGGACTGATCCTTGGATAGGAAGCGAAGGAAAACACTTACTCTAAGATCAGCTACTAGCCACTTTAAAGAAAAAAGGATTGAAATCCTTAAACGCACTTGCTGACCAGCCCTCCACTACCCTTTGGGATCAAGGGTGGAAAATTGCCTCTACTCTTAATTTAAACATTGATGATTCAGCAAAATTGGAGAATTATCAAAATTCCCTTTTTCATTCACAAATCAGAATAAGAAAACAAGAAGATGAACTGGTTTGGGACAAAAATGAGTCTGGTATCTACACTCCAAAGGAAGGTTATTCACAGCTAATGCAAGAACTCTCAGAAGCTTAACCAATCTGGTGGTGGAAAAAGATTTGGAAGATCAATGGTCCTGCTAAGGAAAAACTCTTCTGGTGGTGTGTTCTTTCAAATAAAGCCCCAACCTGGGATATTTTACAAAAAAGAAATTTTTCCAGACCAAGCAGATGCCCACTGTGAAAGGCAGAGAGAGAAACGGCACAACATCTCTTTCTTGAATGCACTTATCTAAAATTGGTCTGGGCAGGAGCTTCATGCACTCTACAATTCCCTTTTCAGTGGGAAGGCCACACCTTGGAACAAGCCTGGAAGAACTGGTGGGAAAAATCCTCTTACAAAAATTACAGATTACTCCCTTTACTGATCACTTGGGGAGTATGGCTAGCAAGAAATGAAGCCATCTTCAAAGAGGCGACTATTTCTCATGAGAAAACCTCACTAAACAGTCTGTCAATTTTCTCTTCCTTTCCTTCAAAAGAAAGAACAAAGAATAGAATAATAAAAGAAGTATACATAGAAAAATCCACACCTTGGGGATTTTTTCACGGAGCTTCCCAACACTACACATGTGGAGGAGGAGGCTTACTATACTTCTCAGACACACACTACTTCACTTTATCTTCTGGATTGGGAAATGGAACTAATAATTGTGTAGAATTAATGAGACTCAAACTTCTCATGGTCTTTTCCCTTGAAAAAGAATGCAAAAAGTTATCAGTTTTTGGAGACTCAAAAAATGCAATAAACTGGATAAATGGAACTCAAAGATGCAATAATATCAGACTTGCCAATATTGTGGAAGACATAAAATCACTGTAGAATTTTTTTTACTTCTTTTTCTGTCAACATGTCTACAGGGAAAGGAATAAAGAAGCGGGCAGGGCTTCGAAAAAGGGCACATACATGGAGATGGGCCACTGGAAGATCACAGAGTCCATAAACGAACAAACATAGGAACAACAGAGAACTTTTTTGTAAATGAATGTAATTCTACAAGATTTTGGATACAAAATCTATGAAGGATACTATGCAAACTAAGGACTGTACTCAGTACACTGTAGCATTACAGATTTTTTGGGAATGACTATGTAAAATCCCATGGGATGAAGAAGAAAGAACCACCCGATATGAAGTATGTAGACATACTATATCACAAGAATACACCAGAAGGTGGATCAACAAAATGTAATTTTGATTATTATAATGAAAATTACGCTTTTTTCTGAGGAAAAAAATATTTATTCTCTATTGTGAAATCATATTAGGATAAATATATATTTATATCTCAATTAATTTCACTATTATAGACTTCCTGTTAATAGAAAAGTGAAAAAGTAGACTTAAATAGTTTCTTCAAAATTAGTGGCGAACCAAAAGTGTTTTGCTTATAAACATGAGTTCACACTACAGGATTGTAGTGTGACTTAAAAATAAATAAATGGTAGTAGGTATTTCTTATATGTGTTTTAATTCTGTGAAATGGAAGTAATGATACGACGATTGTTGGCCAAAGGGTGGTATGAGCATAAGATAATACAACTGTCAACTAAAGAGTGATATGAGCATAAGACAAAAGCATTTTTTTTTAGACTTCTACTCCTCTTAACAAAAGAATGGTACGAGTGTCTTAATACAGGTGACACTTAAAGCATATTGTGTTTTCGTAAATTTCATCGAAAATAGGTTAAAAATCATATACTACGTGTAGTTTTAATATTTATCGAAGGAATGTAGTGTCTTGGCTTCATGTATTGGTTAAGGTAGGCAGGTTGGTATTATGAGCACTTTTATCGATCATACTTGTATATGTATATTAACACTGACAGTCGTTGTAGTAGGAGGAGAAAATCAATGGTGTTGTCAGTGAAAGTTAATTTTCCTAAAATAAAATAAAGTTTGTAACATTCATAAAAACATGAGTAAGAAATATCTTGTCCATATCTTCCCTGCCATGCACGTGATATACTGAGGCTAGCTTGACAGAGCAATGTACTACAAATCGACCGCCCTCAAATTGAGGATCTTCCTAGCAAAATGATATCAAGGATGGGCCTCTCAAATATCATTGAATAATATTGAATGTAACAGACCCTTATCAATGCATGAAGAGTGGTGGTTTGATGAGGCTGTAAATCATCTCACAAAGGCTATTGGATGCAATCCCATGTCAGTGATCATATATTCTACTAGAGCTAGTGTGTTTGTGAAGATGAGGAGGGGTGGATTCTAGATCGAGTATTTTAATTACACATATTCTTGTTGGTATATATATATATATATATAGGATTTCTCCTGCTAGTGGGAGGCCCTAGGTCAAAGTTTTGAAACCGTGCTCTGATACCAAATGTAACACCCATCTAGGATGTTCGACAATTAATCATTCATTAAATACATATGCATTAACAACTTTGATTTCACATAATTTCATTGATTTTCATTTCCACAACTCTTTTACATTTGCTCAATGATAACTATAAATAACATGATGAAATAAGTAATATGTTAAGTCTAAGATTTAAAACTTAAAACAAAAGTACAATAAAATACCAATGAAAATACCTCCTCCATGGTATGTTCAAGCTCATCAATTGCAATGTATCTTTGCTAGTAGTAGGAAGATGCTTCCAACCATTCTTTTCCCGCTTGCCCAGAGTGAAACAACGAAATCTTCCCAGCCAACTAGGAGCCTAGCCGGCTTCCTAGCTCCAACAAACCTTTCGGTTTCTTGGCCCTCCATGCCCGTGACTCCAAGAACAACAAAGCACAAATATTCAAAGAAAACCATCATAAGAAATATATCTTCCAAAGATTTCACAACCTCTCATCATGCTCAAAACCTCCTCCATCCCCTCCTCACTACTTTTTCTCCCTATTTATCAAGTTTCCATACACCCTTCCCCAAGTCTCCTCAACCACCCTCATTATTATCCATCAACCTCCCTTATCTAGATTTTTGGGAAAACATTAAAATAAAACTAAAATATAAGTGACTTGCATTAAACAACAATAAATAAAATGCAAAGTCTTTCTTCTCATGCGAGCTAATAAATTCAATTTGACAATTTTCCCCAAAATGTACATGACAACCCACCATGCTCATTTAATTCATCATGCCAACCATCAATCAAAGTCAAAGAAGGTATTTAATGCTTCTAGATATTTTGTATGCAATATAATTTACATAATCAATAAACATTCAATTAAATAGTTAATAATCTACTTTAATAATTAATACATTAATTAATTGTACTAGTGTACGTGTGTAGGGTATGTGTGTGTAGCTAGAGGACACATATCTCATGCATGTACTAACGATAAACAACCATTTCCTCTAGTGCATAGTTCCTATATGATCACACCAATACATGTGGGACAACAGATCAAGTAATGCATCATTTAATAATCTTAACGAACAAAATTACACCAATTCATCAATAACTCGTTATCATATTTAAAATACCAATAGGAAATCAAAAGAGGGTTTTTATCATGGTAGGAACCAAGTGAGTAAACAATAGTGGCATCTCTAATCCCCAATCAGTGTTTTCAACTAACATCGAAGCATCCTTCCTTCCTAACTTACTTCCATCTTCCATCCTATCATTTCCTTTGTTAGACTAAGCTGGAGCATCAACTATATTGACCTAACTCCAGATAGAACCCATAAGTGGAAGTGCCATACATCTCGACCAAGATTCCCCAATAGGAAACTAGCAGTCGCCATCACATGTCTAAGGGAGTGTGACTTCACAAAACCCTCCCACTACTCTAGGTTTCGGAGGATAAACGGTATGAAATACCTCCACCCCTCCTTATAGAACTAGGGTCAACACCCTACATCAATCCCTATTGTGAAAGTATTGTTCTTAGAGTCACGTCATCAAACAACCACTCCGGGCAAGTTGTGCATCCTGTCAAAACCACACTTACCATAGATCATAGCAATATTTCGAATCATAAATTAAATAATAATTAACACTTATAGCATACACTATCTTCTTGATGTCTACGACATCCATGTTACCTCATCACTGTAGTCATTTGGATATCACATAGCTCATCAACCTGTAGGTTAATTTACCAATAACTCATATCCATGTATGTACATCATAATTTTATATAAGAATCCATATTTGTATTGACGTTCAATTAAGAAATGTATGTTTATTTTTATCATGTCTTACATCTATTATGCATTCTCAACATAACTTTGAATCAATATCCGTGTACCTAAATTCCACATCTTAATTTGCATGTTTAAGCAAATCAAAGAGTTATCATCATCATGAGCATATAACAATTAAAATAATAGTATGCAACACATAACTAGGTCCAAATGTACACTTGTCACATGTCTATATCAATATTGTTGAGCCCAAATAGTTGTTAAGAAATGAATTACTAAGATGAGAAAAATCAAAGTTCTAACTACCTAAAGCCAAAATATGGGGCGTTACAAACTGCCTCTATGATATTAGCATTAACCTTACATTGCTACTTAAGGTCACAGACACCTGCCTTATGTTAGGTGATTCGGTGTTTTTTTAATAGAAGGGCCTCTACCCAGTGTTGATTGGGTGCCTGGTTATGTATAAGTTATCATGGTTGGTTCGGTTGGTTGTTCCTCCACCATAGTGGCATTTGTTGGTATACAGTCACTAAGATTCACACTTTTGATGTTTTGGTTGGTGGTTGGCATTGATTACGTTTTTGGGGATTGCTCACGCTGGTCGCGTTCTATATAGGGTTTTTGCAAATGAATTATTGGACTGAGTATATTGCATCTTCTGTTGTCGGTTAAGTAAGCTCGAGTGCACGCAGCTTGGTCGACCACGATTGGCTAAATCAATGGCTCGACACGATTTATTGAGTTCTATTGTGGTCGATTATTGTTGTGTGTTATGGAATAGTTGCATCATGAAGTTTCCTCAGTTACACACCGCACGTATTAATTGCAAATTGGCCATTGTTAATTACAGGCGTGTTGATTATTTGGTTCGGGTTTTAAGCCAGCTTGAGTGTTTTGTTTTACAATGGCATGGTTACATCGCCCTTGAAGTTTTCTCAATAATGTTTGTTTGGTTGTATAGTCAATTATCATTCCAGTCGTGGCATGTGAGGTTTTGGTATATTGATTTTTTTTTTTACATATACATGTGGGAACGAAAATCGTTACAAACCTTGATCGACTCTATTGCAGAAGTAGTAACTTCATTATTATTTCAGAAATATGACTTTTAAATATAGATTGGATGTAGCAGTGGTGGATGTAAATGATTAGAGATTGGGAATGAGTGCTATTGTTGACTGTTATAACATGCAGAATGTATGAATAAAAGGAACAAAACATCTTACAAATTATGTGAAGTACTTTTGTTTTGAAATGATGTTGTGTTGGATATTAATGGTCGATGAATTTAAAACACTACACATGAACTATTACTCAAGTCATCTTACCGTTGGTTGATGCAAATTTTCTTACTGCAATATATGTTATGGAGTGCTTGATTGATCTCATGAACAGTAATCGCTTTTTCCCCCTTTCATTATTTCATTTTCTGCTAATTATAAACACCTCACGTATCCCATATTCATTTTGTTTGCCCCATGTTCTGATATCAATCACAGCTAAGGAAACTTCTGTGTTAGATTGGGTAAAAGTGGCAGAATTTTGTGTGAATTGCAGTGAGTTTTATTGGTTTCTACAGTTGATTGTTTTTATCATTGAGCAGTGACCATATTTCTTCCCTTTCATTATATCATTTTTTTCGCTAATTACAACCCCTCACGTATCCCTGATCATTTTTCCACCCCCTGCTCAATGATTGACATTAAAACAATTTGTATGGATTGGATTGCATGAGCCTGATACATTCCAAGCCAAATATATTTCATATTTTTAAGGATGTGTCATGCATGGTTATTTAAAAGACTATTTTCTAATTGTTAACATATGCAGGATGAGTTTTTTTCAGTAGGGGAAGCCATGGCCGAGGAAACAGAGGTAGAGGTAACTGGAACTGAGGCCCAAGGAGGTCTAGGTTCTCAATTCATTTTGATGTTGATTCTGAAGAGCTGGGCCAATTGTTCCATGCTGGATTCTTTAATTGGATTGGACATGGGATAGTCCAACCGAGGCCTAAAATGCCTCCCTTCCAAGCCCCTCAAGCCCCCGGTATACCAGTGCCTCCTCATGTCTCTTTACAACCTAAAGTCCCAGAAAATGATGGGTGGCAGGAGTTTGTCCACCTAGTTGTCTCCCAACACCGTGGCTGGCTAAAATTATCCTTGCCTACTCCTCCACCTTTAAACCCCATTGTCCCAGCTGCCCCTAACCATTCGCCAGTGCAATCTGCCCATGCCAACAAGAGATTGAAGACTAAAGCCCACCATGCATTAGATAAAGGAAAGGTCGTTCCTGCCCCTTCCTCATCCTCCGATGACTTTGACAAATCTGTGTCCTCACGGATGCATTTGAGGGACGACTGTTCCCATGTGATTAGTGAGATAAATACTAAAGGTTATGCCCAACTCAAGGCATTTTCAGGGAAGTCAGGAGGTGACAACAACAACCAAGGGAAGGTTGCTTCACAGACTGAAAAATATGGATTTTAGTTCTTATGTTATTTATTGTTTGTGACAGTGGACTATATGGATTTTGGACATCATGTTTTATTTTGGACAACATGTTTTATTTTGGACATATGAGTATTAATCTGAATTATTTTTAAGTTTTGTGAACTAAAATTGCCACAGGAAAATAGGTTTGAAGGGAGGCACAAGGGGTGTGTTTGCTTAACAAATGGATTATGTTATGATGTGTTGATTGTTATCATTAGGGGAGTCACAAGGGGGTCCCACCTATTAGTTATTATTTAATTATGACCCTATTATAATTATTACTTTTCCACCCTTCCTTAACTAAAGTTAGTTAAGGTCCTATGTTAGCTTAACTAATAAGTTAGTTCAACTACTCTAACCAATTCTAAATTGTTAAAAGCTTAACTAAGGGGAGGAACAAGAGGACGATAGAAGCACAAATCATGCTAAGGTTTTCTCTTTGAATTCATGTTGAGATAGTTCATCTTTCATTCATTCATATCTTCATCATAGCCTAATTCTCTTTTGTGATAGCAAGGTCTTATTGTAGACAACAATATTTAGGATCAAATCATTCAGACACTTGTTCTTCAGAGGTGTTTATCTATCTTTGATAGTCTGTGTAGGCTTG
Organism: Picea engelmannii; assembly: GCA_009831015.1. Taxonomy (NCBI): domain Eukaryota; kingdom Viridiplantae; phylum Streptophyta; class Pinopsida; order Pinales; family Pinaceae; genus Picea; species Picea engelmannii. Next base: position 434,941 of record ML781126.1, on the reverse strand, counting down.
TCTATTTGGGAATTAGTTTTCATGACTAATAAATACTACTGTGCAGAGTCGAGTGGGCAGCGATCTGTGGCAAGCTAATCCAACTTTTAGAGTACAGTTTTGGTTTTCTGTCAGAGGTCTTTTTGGAGATTTCTAAGTTTGACTTTGGTCCAAGATTTCTTGTGAAGTTTTGTAAAGACAATGACTCTTTGATGAATTTGAATGAAATAAAGGATTTATTTATGTCTCACCTATCTTGATTATGATCTTGGTGTCTTTACTTATGTTATTATATTTAATTTCAACAACTGATATTTTCATAAAAACACATAAAAAGTAAATTTCTAGCAAGCTTTTGTTGACAAAAAACTAGCCTAAGCACTTGTAATTAATACCGGTGAGTTAGGATACATATTTTTGTTAGCTATAAATGTAGGGTGATATTCTCATTTACTTTACTTTAGCCAAGTAAAGTCTGAAAATGCTTGAGTAAGAACAATTCATATATTTTTCTCAACAAAAGAGTTATTATTGAATTGGTCAAGAAAAGATAGATGGTGTTGGATTTATGGTCCAATACTCTCCTTCAATGTCTTATTATCTAGTTGATCATAACTCGACTTGCAGACTCATAAGAACAACCCCAAAAAATATGCCAGATAATTCAACTGATCCTCGGGGTTGATAACAATAGTTGTTTGGTCTTCTTAATCATATTTTGTTATGTTTTTTTTAAGTTTTTAAATATCAAGGCATATATTGTAAAATCTGCACTTGTCATTTTGATAGGAGTATTTTATACCTAAAGTATTATCAAGCCCATAGTTTCATGCTAACATATAACGCTCCATGGGTTTGTAAATTGAAGAACAATTTTTTTTTTCATGTACCTTTTTGTTGTGAGCTCTGCTCCAATCTTTATTGTTACAAAATTCCCCATATATATATACACAGAGGTCCAAAAGAATTAAAAAATTCTCAATATTTGTTCATCTCAAATGTTCTCAAAAAGGACATCAATGCGTAGATCTCAGCTATATCTTTCCAACGATGCAAAAATTGCCTCAAACAGAGTTCGTGGGCAAAATTTATGGTTGGTCAAAGTTCAGGTCAAACCAAGTAAAAGTCAAAGTAAAAAGGGTCAAAGGTGACACGTGGCATGACCATACATTTGTACTGTGATGATGTGGAAACACCATGGGGCACCACATGGAACATCGTATGTCTGACCTAGCAAGTGACTGGGCATCTGTATGGCATAGGTGGACCAATTGTAGTTTGACACGTGTCAATGATAGACCAATGAGAGGTTGCCACGTGGTGACCTCCCATTAGCCATTTACGGATAAGGTTGTTCAAAATTTTAGTTGAGAGCTCGAAGGATCGAACCCAGGTATCTCACCCAACAAACTAACGAACTACCATTATACCATGCACATGAGTCTTAACCACATATGGAGCCATATATATTTAAAGTTGTTTTTTTAGAAGGGTTGAGGGTTAAGCCCTTGACCTTGGTATATGTGGGTTTCCATATGACCATAACCCCAAAGTACACGAGGGATACAACTAAATACCAATATTCAAACCATTATATATATATATTATTCCACCGTTTTAACAAAAATGTGAGGGTCATGGAGTTTTGAACATGCGACCTACCGCCAACAAATACCACTGCCTAACCAATGCGCCATTGGTGCCTATTGTTTAAGAGTACACATATTTTTATATTTATTGTCTGCCTATAGTTTCGGATGACGGTTTTAACCTGACCCCCTATTTAATGGGTGCATGGATTGAGGTAAGGACAATCATTTGCAAAGTATGGATTGGGTGTCGAGGTTCTTGCCATAGGTATCAAGACCTTGGGATTGCACTGTAATGTGTGTCGAGAGGTTCTTTGACTAAATTTTATGAACTTTATACTCATTTTTCTCAAAATTTTGCAAGGAATTCGACGGTGTACTCGGTTTTTGAGTTTTAGAAACATGTAAAGAGGTCATTGTAAAACACAAGCATTTGAGCATTAATAAAGATGTCTCTATTGGAAGCGGACCCAGACTCCAGAGATGTATCCCAAATTGGGTGAACTCCGTTAATAAACTTGTGTATGTGATTTTGATTTTGTTGTTCTATTTCACTCAGTTATTATTATTTCCAAGATAAAGTATATGTGCATGTGTATTAAAGAATAATTAACATCTAAGGATTTTTCGGATCAAGTTGGTATCAGAGCTAGGTTTTGACAATTGTTTGCAAGTGAATGCTTACAAGATCCAGATTCAAGCTTGGTAAAGACAAACTTGCAAGTTATAATCCAAAAATTGGTTTGAGGAGCTTTACTCAAAGAAGAGAGATGACTTCACCAAGAAAGTTAGGTCCTTATGACTCTGAAGATGATTTCTTCGAGGGTTTTAATTTAATGAAATACATGGTGTAAGAAATGTATGAGGCTCAAAAGAAGGCCAAGGAACAAGATACATCAGATAAATTTGAACATGTTAGGTAGTTAGAGAGGTAGTGGGGGGGTCCATAGGGCCCATAGTGATAACAGTGGAGACCATTCAATGTAAAGTGGACTAGGTCCACTATAGTATTAAATAAGGCCCAATATGTTAGTTAGATATAATAAATGTAAAAGGACTTCTTAGAAGGTTCCTCCTCTAGAATGTTCATAGGTGGGTGGTAGCACTATATAAAGGGGTTCAAGCAATGTAATGAGACAAGTTGAGAAGTATTGTATTTGGAGATTAATTTCATTAGGATTTTTCCCCCTAGAATAGGCAAGTGAACATTAGAGGATTCCTTCCATAATAGGATCCATTGTATGGTGTTGCCCTACCTCAAGGGTTTGATGATAATAAAGTGGTAGTTTTCTATATTGTTCCATATATCTTGCGTGGTGATTGTATTCATATATATTTGGTACTATTGTGGTATTTTGTACTTCAGTATTTGGTACTTAACAATTGGTATCAGAGCACTTTCCTTGGTAGGCATTGTGGCAAATATTTTTATTTTTTGCAGATTTTTTTCAGAGAAGAAAAAGAGGGCCACGATATTTCAGGTGATTTTTGTAAATTTATATGAAAATTTTGTAGACATTGACTGTATATATGAGTTCCTCTCATAAAAACACTCAATTTAAAACAAAAAATCGTCCAAAATGGAGTCCGGAAAGTAAAGTTATTGGCATTTTAAAATCTGTTATTTTTCAGGGTTTTTTCCACGGATGACCGTAAAATTTTCTAATTTTTGTAGTACGTGGAGAGGAATTTGCTCAAAAAAATTACAAATTTAAGTTGCTATCACAATTTCACCCAAATTCAAAAAAAAAAATTTCAAATCGGAGTTAAAGAAGTGAAGATATCGTTGATTTAAAATCAACCATTTGTTGGGGTTTTCGTGATGTTGGCAGGATTGCAGAGTCCATAACTTTTCACAGGGTGCTCAGATTGCTACCAGATTAGACCAATTGGATAGAGAATTTCCATAGCTTTATTTTGATACATGTTATGTGGTGTTTCCAATGGCTATTCACTCTCAAATCTTCGAGGAAATCTTACAGATGATTGAAGCATTCAAAGCCCAAATGCATGACACATTGCATGACTTTGCAGATGGTCTCAGGGATAGTTTTCATAGTATTCATGATTCCTTGGCTAGCATGCAGGAGAGATATCTTATGGCGGACATCAAGGATAAATATAATCAAGAAGTCTATGCTTGGTATGACTTTGAGGCCGATTGTGATTATTGGTATATGGATAGTTGTCATTTCTGGGATGACAACCACTTTCATATTTTATTTCATGACTCTACTACACATTTTGTAGAGAACATCAATGTAACAAATCAGGAGCCATTTATGTTCACCGACGTCCATCCTGCATATTATACAGTGGTATTATTCCTTCCGGATTCAACTACAACCCTTTACCACTATGTGTATGGATCTTCTTATTTTGATCAACATGACAGGTGTTAGTTTTTGGAGCATCATTTTCAGTTGGTTATTGGGTTCAGATATATTCTGCATGAAGTTCACATGAGCACTTGGACATGGGACCCTGGTTTACAATGGCGGTTGGACTACTTCAGCATGGTGGCTTTCATTTCTACATGGGACCATGGTTCTCTAGTCTACTTCAACACTATGGTCCACACTTATCCATGGGACCCTGGTATATGGTTGTACACCCTCATAACAAGCGTTGAGGAAAATGCTTTCATAAGGGGGACAAAATGTTAGGTAGATAGAGAGGTAGTGGGGGGGAACAGAGGGCCCATAGTGATAATAGTGGAGGCCATTCAATGTAAGGTGGACTAGGTCCACTATAGTATTAAATAAGGTCCACTATGGTAGTTAGATATAATAAATGTAAGAGGACTTCTTATAAGGTTTCACTTCTAGAAGGTTCCTCCTCTAGAATGTTCATAGGTGGGTGGTAGCACTATATAAAGGGGTTCAATCAATGTAATGAGACAAGTTGAGAAGTATTGTATTTGGAGCTGAAGTTCATTAGAAGGTTTCCCCCTCGAAGAGACAAGTGAACATGAGAGGATCCATTCCATAATAGGATCCATTTTATGGTGTTTCCCTACCTCAAGGGTTTGGTAATAATAAAGTGGTGGTTTTCTATATTGTTCCATGTATCTTATGTGGTGATTGTATTCAGATATCTTTGGTACTATTGTGGTATTTTGTACTTCAGTGTTTGGTACTTAACAAATGTTAGGTATCTAGAGAGGTAGTGGGGGGGCAGGGGTAGAGGGCCTATAGTGATAATAGTGGAGGCTATTCAATGTAAAGTGTACCAGGTCCACTATAGTATTAAATGAGGCCCATTATGGTAGTTAGATATAATAAATGTAAGATGACTTCTTAGAAGGTTCCTCCTCTAGAATGTTCATAGGTGGTTTGTAGCACTATATAAATGGGTTCAAACAATGTAATGAGGTAGGTTAGGAAGTATTGTATTTGGAGTGGTAGCTCATTAGGAGGTTGCCCCTCGAAGAGACAAGTGAACATGAGAGAATCTCTTCCATAATAGGATCCATTGTATGGTGTTTCCCTACCTCAAGGGTTTCTATCATAATAAAGGATATTTTGCATATTATTCTTCTATATCTATTGTGGTTTTTTGTCTTCAGTCTTTGGTACTTAACAATTGGTATCATAGCACTTTCCTTGGCAAGAATTCTGGGCAATTTTTTTTCTATTTTTGTATTTTTTTTTTTGGAGAATCCAAAGAGGGTCGCAACATTCCGGATGATTTATGTGTATTTCTGTGCAAAATTTTCAGAAATTGGTTCTATATCTGATTTCCTCTTAGAAAAATAACCAATTAAAAAAAAATCGTCCTTAACGGAGTCCGGGAAGTAAAGTTATTGAAGTTTTAAAATTTGTTATTTCAGGGGTTTTCACGGACGACCGCATGATTTTTCTAATTTATGTAGCAGTTGGGGCTGAATTTTACAAAATAAATTGCATATTTGTGTTCCTCTCACAATTTCACCCAATTTCAAAAAACAAATCGTCCAAATCGGAGCTCTAGAAGTGAAGATATCGTTGATTTAAAATTAGCTATTTTTAGGGGTTTTTTGTGACAGTGGCGGGATTGTAGAGTTCATACCTTTTCATAGTCTGCTCAAATTTCTACCAGATCAATGCCATTGGATAAATCATTTTAAGAGTTTTCTTTTAGTATATTATATGTGGTGTTTATGATGTATATTTGCTCTCAAATCATGGCATCCATCAAGACAACAATTCAAGATTTCAAAGTTGAAATGCAACATATTCAAGAGAAACGTATTCAAGAGCTCAAAGTTGAAATGCAAAATATTCAAGATGAATGTATTAAAGAGTCCAAAATTTCAAGGCATATTCTGGAATGATATAATCAAGAAAGATATGCTTGGTATTATTTCGAGACCAATTATGATGATTGGTATATGGACAGTTGTCATTTTTTAGATGATAACTATTTTCATCTTTTATTTGATGACTCTACTCCACCTTCTATAGAGAACATCAATGTGACAAATCGAGAGCCAATGATTATTACAAGTGTCCATCCTGCATATTCTATAGTGGTATTACTCCTTCCAGATTCTGCTATGACCCTTTTCCACTATGTGGATGGATCTTCTTATTTGGATCCACATGACAGGTGTCAGTCTTTGGAGCATCATTTTTAGTTGGTTATTGGGTTCCAAAATCTTTCGCATGGAGTTCACATGAGCACTTGGACATGGGACCCTGGTTTACAATGGAGGTTGGACTACTTTAGCATGGTGGCTTTCATTTCTACATGGGACCATGGTTCTCTAGTCTACTTCAACACTACAGTCCACACTTATCCATGGGACCCTGGTATATGGTTGTACACCCTCGTAACAAGCGTTGAGGACAAAGCTTTCATAAGGGGGATGGAATGTTAAGTAGCTAGAGAGGTAGTGGAGGCCATTGAATGTAAGGTGGAATAGGTCCACTATATTATTAAATAAGGCCCACTATGGTAGTTATATATAATAGATGGGTAGTTAGATATAATAAATGTAAGAGGACTTCTTAGAAGGTTCTGCTTCTAGAAGATTCATCATCTAGAATGTTCTTAGGTGATGATAGCACTATATAAAGGGGTTAAGGCAATGTAATGGGATATGAAAAGAAGTATTGTATTTGGAGTGGTAGCTCAGTAGGAGGATGCCCCCTCGAAGAGACAAGTGAACAGGAGAGAATCCCTTCCATAATAGGATCCATTGTATGGTGTTGCCCTACCTCAAGGGTTTTCTTATAATAAAAAGTGTTTCTTCTATATTTCTCTGTGGATCTATTGAGGTGGTTTTGTATTCAGTATTTGGTACTTAACAAAACCAGTCAAAGATGAAGGAGGAGGTGAAGATGGAGGACCTTCAGAACCATTCTCACCATCTTCATCATTCACAAAGTGAACATTCTTCACATAAGAAGAAGTCCACTAAGAAGATTTCCCATGTTCATAATTTGCCTTTATTAAAATTGGATGTTAAGTTCAAATTGCCAATTTATGATGGATAATTGAATGCAAAAAAATTGGACAATTGGATCAAGAAAATAGAGGTATATTGCAGGGTGCAAAAGATCGTATATGACACTGCAAAAATACAATTGGCTACTCTTCGACTGGGTGGTACAACCTTGATATGGTGGAAGAGTAAGACACAATTTGATATTATTCAACGAGGTACAATAATTACTTCTTGGGATGAATTTACTATTGCAATTAGAAAACAATTTTATCCATTGGCTTATGTGCAAACTGTAATTATGGAATGGCAACATCTCCGACAAGGTAAGGGGAAAAATATTCAATCAAGTATATACATAGGAATTTAAAAAGAAAGCATTGTCTTTAGGAATTCCAATATATTCTCGAGGAACTCTTCTAAAGTATATTGGTGACAAGCACTCATATCTTCAACACACTATCATGATGTTTAAACCTATTAACATTGATGAAGTATCAATACAAGCTACTCATATGGAGGCTAGTAAGGGGAAACATGCGATTGAAGACAAGAATCCACACAAGTTAGAAAAGAAACGAAAGGAAAATGGAAGAGTAAGAAGCCAACTACTGTAAATAAATTTGAAGAAAGACCTACATGTTCCCATTGCAAGAGAAAGGAGCATTAGGAAGCAAAGTGATGGAAGCTACATCCAGAATTACGACCAAATAAGTTCCAGGATAAAGGGAAACAAAAGACTATTGCATCAGCTTGACTGGATCTGGTATCAGATTCAGAATGGAATCTAAGATCATGGCAATAGGAAGCAAAGGTATATCTACTACTAATTCTTTAGTTCAACCTGCTAAGTCAGAAAGTGTTAGTGATCAAAAGAAAAGAAGCGAGCTTTTCCATGTTAGGGTTATAGTCAAGCATACAAAGATAGATACTTTGTTCGACAGTGGATCTCAAGTTAACTTAATATCTGAAGCAATTGTTAAGAAGTTGGGTTTGAAGATGAAACCTCATAAAAAAACATATCATTAGATTGGGTGTGTGAAGATGCTAAGTTGCAGGTAACAAAGCAGTGTAAGGTCAGATTTGTAATTACATCCAAGTTCTTTGATGAGGTTGAGTTAGATGTTGTGCCTCTTGACATTTGCGACATTGTCTTGGGTAGTCCATATATATATGATAGGAAGTCTATATTCTATCGTGAAGAGAATAAATACCACCTTTTCAAAGATGGGATTGAATTTATTGTCAGAGCTCATCGTATCAAAACTAATGTTTCTTTAGTGAGCACGGGGCAAATGAAAAGACTCATGAATGCAAGTAAATATTTTGTTCTCATGATAATGAAACAAAAATAAGAAGATATATCCGATGTTTTATCAGGTTGTGATCCAGATCATAAACATGAGTTGGTCAAAATCATATCTAATTATGATGAGTTATTTCAGGAACCTACAGGGTTTCCTCCTAAGAGGGAGGTTGAACATGAAATCTATTTACAGTAGGATGCTTCTCTTCCTAACATTGGTATGTATAGGACATTGGTGCTATAGAATGTAGATATAAAGAAGCAAGTTCAAGAGTTTCTTGATAATGGAATCACAAGGCCAAGTTCCTCTCTGTGTGGATCTCCTATTGTTTTAGTTCTGAAGAAAGATGGTACGTGGAGGATGTGTATTGACTTTCGAGCACTGAACAAGATTACAGTAAAGAAAAAATATCCTCTTCTTAGAATTGATGATTTATTGGATCAATTAAATAATGTTTCTTATTTCACTAAACTAGACTTGAGAAGTGGTTACCATCAGATCAAAATTGCAGAAAGTGACATATGGAAAACTGCTTTCAAGACAATGCATGGCTTGTTTGAATGGTTAGTTATGCCATTTGGCTTATGTAATGCACCTGCGACATTTATGAGGGTAATGAATGTTGTGTTCAGGCCTTACATAGATGATTTTGTCATTGTCTACATGATATTTTTATCTTCAATCGAAGATGGGAAGATAATATAATGCATGTCACGATAGTCTGTGAACTCTTGAAGAAGGAGAAGTTGTATATTAAGTTGTCTAAATGTGAATTTGGCAAAAATTCTCTGGTATATCTGGGTTACATTGTAGGGAATGGTCAGCTAAATATAGATCCTACAAAAGTAGAAGTTATTGGACCAAGCCAACCACTACCACAGAAGTAAGAATCTTTTTTAGGAGTAGTACAATACCGAAGGAAATTCATTGCTAATTTCTCTTTCATAGCAGCTCCTCTACATGCGTTAATAAGTATAAAACAAGTCTTTCAATAGGGAGGCAAGAAACAAAAATACTTCGAGACATTGAAGGAAAAGATAAGCATCACACTAGTTTTTGCTCTGCCAGATCCACAATAGCCATTTGAGATCCAAACTAATGCAAGTGGATATTCCATGGGAGCAATCTTGATGCAATGAGGTAAACCTATATGTTATCATTCTGAAATTTTTACTCAAACTATAATTAACTATCGAACATATGATAAGGAATTGTATACGTTGGTACAAAGTGTGAAGAAATGGAAACATTACTTAATGGGAAAGGAGACAACAGTTCATATAGATCATCAACCATTACAGTATTTGCAATCACAGACCAAGCTACAACAATCACGACATTTCTCATGGATGGGTTTCTTACAACAGTTTCATTTGGTAATCAAGTATAAGAAAGGTATTCATAACAAGGTTGTAGATATGTTGTCAAGACCATTGATCAATGCATCTACAGTACTAAGGTATAATCCCTTAGCTCATGAAAGTTATGTTGAACATTATACAAGTGATGATGATTTTAAATATGTATATATGGCTTTAATTCATGGCAATCAATAGTTAGATTATCATGAGCATGACAATTTGTTGTATCATCTTGGAAAGATTTGTATAACCAGAGATGAAAGAGTAAATATAATTAGAGAATCTCACACATCTCTCATTTCTGGTCATTTTGGGGTTGGTAAGATAGTAGCACAGTTACAGAGATATTGTTATTGGCCTCGAATGAAAGAGACAATTTACAAGTATGTAAAAGGGTGTGTTATGTGTGCCACAAGCAAACCTAGCAACGAAAAGTTGGGATTATATATGCCACTTCCAATACCTTCTCGGCCATGGGAAAGTATCTTTATGGATTTTATAGGGGGTTTGTCGATGTCCAAGACAGGTCATGATTACTTATATGTCATTGTGGATAGATCCAACAACATGTGTATTTTATGCCATGCAAGAAATAGGTCACCGCTGAACAAACATCACAGATGTTCTTTGCTAATGTATGGGTTCATTTTGGGCTGCCCACATCTATTATATTAGATCTAGACTCTCATTTTGGGGGAATTTTTGGTCTCACTTATGAGAGCTAATGGACACTAAGTTAAAGAAGAGCACAAATTTTCATCCGCAGACAGATGGACAGACAAAGGTGGTAAACATAATAGTGGTGCATATACTTTGAGGATACTGCAGCAACCATCCTAAGTTGTGGGATGAACAGTTGCCCTATGTACAACATGATTATAATCATACCATGCATTCTTCTACTCAGAGAACTCCTTTTGAAGTATGTTTGGGGTACTTTCCTAAATCACCTATGGAGTTTTCTTTTGGAGAAACAATTAAAGAGAATGGACATGATGATATAGATAAAGTTGAAAGGTTCATTCAGAAGATCCAATAGGTACATGAAGCAGCACATGAATAGTTGGAGAAGAGACAAGCCAAACACAAGGCTAGGCATGATAAACATTGGGTTGATCATCAGTTTCAAGTTGGTGATCAAGTGTGGTTACATATCAACAATGATAGAATGAAGGGTGAAGGTAAAAAACTCAGGCCAATCCAATATGTCCATTCAATATCTTAGAGAATATTGGTACTAATGCCTTTTGTTTAGATCTACCATCCTACATGCAAATGTATTCAATGGTAAATGTTGATATTTTGAAAATTTATGAGCCTCCTATGATTATGGACGAAGATGAAAGTATTCAGGTTCCGACAATTGATGATTTTGCTCTAGAGTATTTAGATGAGATACAGGAAGATGTTATTCTCGACAGAAGAAACAAAACTTCACAATGAGGTGATGTGGAATATCTTCGAGTTGGTAGGGGTGAAACCAAGCAAAACAAAGTGGATCGAGATCAACAAGGTGAGGGAGCTTTACCCTCACTTAGTTGTTGAGTAATCAAAACTTTTGGTGGTCCAAAAGGATTCCAATGGGGAAGAATGATCCAAGAGAATCTGGAACACTCACAGAGGTCTAGAATTATCTAGAATGCTCACAAAGGTCCAGAAGGATTCAAAAATGCTCAAAATTTGATCATCTCAAATGTGCTCGAAAAGAACATCAATGCATAGATATCAGTGATAGCTTTCCAACAGTGAAATAATCACCTCAAACAAAGTTCGTATCCAAAATTTATGGTTGGTCAATGTTCACGTCAAACTAGGAAAAATTCAAAGTAAAAAGGGTCAAAGGCAACACGTGTCACCACTGCAAGGGTGACACCTGGCATGACCATACATCTGTACATCGGTGCTGAAGTGGCAACACCATGGAGTGCCACATGGCACACCATACGTCTGATCTAGCAGGTGACTAAGCGCCTGTATGGAATAGGTGGACCAATTGTAGTTTGACACATGGCAATGATAGACCAATGAGAGTTTTCCACATGGCAACCTCCCATTGGCCATTTATGGATCAGGTTGTTCAAAATTTTAGTTAAGATCCTGAAGGATCGAACTCGGTTCTCTTGCCCAACAAACCAACGAACTACCATTACACCATGTACACGAGTCTTAACCACATACGACGCCATATATATTTAAAGTTGCTTGTTTGATTTGTTGGTCGGAAAAAGGGTCGAGGGCTAAGCCCTCGACCCTAGTATATGTGGGTTTCGATATAACCGTAACCCCAAATTATGCGGGGGCTACAACTAAATACCAACGGTTAAACCATAATATATATATATATATATATATAGTTCCACTGTTGTAACAAAATGTGTCGGTCATGGAGTTTTGAACCCGCAACCTACTGCCAACAAATACAACCACCCAACCAATGCGCCTTTGGAACCTATTGTTTAGGAGTACAAGTATTTTTATATTTAATATATGCCTATAGTTTCGGACAGAGGTTTTAACTTGACTCCCTATTTAATGGGTGCATAGACTGAGAAAAGGACAATCATTTGTAGATTACATATTGGGTCTCGAGGTTCGTGCCATAGGTATCAAGACCTTGGGATTGCACTATAATACATGCCGAGAGGTTCTTTGATGGAATTTTATGAACTTTATACTCATTTTTCTTGAAATTTCGCAAGGAAATCGATGGTGCACTTTGTTTCTGAGTTTGAGAAATGTGTAAAGAGGTCAATGTAAAACACAAGCATTTGAGCATTAATAAAGATGTCTCTATTGGAAGTGGACCCGGAGAAGTAGCCCAAATTGGGTGAACTTTATTAACAAACTTGTGTATGTTATTTTGATATTATTGTTCTATTTTGCTCAGTTATATTGCAATTTGTTTATCATTAAAGTGAATTTGGATAGGTAAGTTAATTCACATGTTTATTGCAAACAGTCAAACGATCATTATTATTTCGAAGATCAAATAGATGTGTATGTGTATTAAAGAATTAAAGAATAATTAGCATCTAAGGATTTTTTGGATCATATAATTTAATATTATTCAATTATTAAAATAATAATAATGATAATAAGTATTATTATTATTATAGATAGCATTACATTAGAAAAGGTTGCGGCCTAGTTGGACAACATTGTAATACAAACATAGAAAGAGGTGGCCACAACCTAATACCAAAATTACAAAGTATTTGTTCCCCAAACCCTTATAGCTACCTAACCAAGACCTAAATTGACTGGCATGGTAGGTATACTACTTGACAAAGAGACCCAAAATTAACAAAACTTTATAGTACATTTCACACCAAAAAAAGAAAAACTAGAATGTTGGCCCATGAAGGGTGCTTTGTTGCCTGAGACTTCTTAACATACTCCTCCTCCTTGCACTTTTTCATGCTTGGGAGATCCTCAAACCGAGCTCCATCCTCAAATACTTCCAGCATCAAGAAGGAAGAGTGTTGGAGAACCATTTCCCCAACCTTGAGTCCCAAAGAGGCATGTGAAGACTATTCACAAATTAAACCAATGGTCAAGGGAGGGGAGGATTGAGTTACATTTAGGGGGAGGTTTAGAAAATTGAAAACATAAGAAACCAAAGAGACCATCAAATTTAGCTTCAAGTCCATCTCTAGATACATGTTTGTCTAAATCTGCATGAAATCTTTGAGCTCTTTTTCCATTTCTCGCAAAGTCCTCATTTAAGTTGTAGTCTCCACAACATACCTAACATGTTTCTAAATTTCCATGAGAAAAATTACTTCCCACAACTCATGCAATTGACTCTATTGAAGGGTCAAATTGACCACTTCCTTCTAAATCTCAAAGACTCATTGTTCCCACCTCTTCATCTACCACTTAACTTCAACCAATTCACACAATACAAGTCTTTCGTTCCTACAATGGAACATTGAAGCCTCCAAAATGAGTAATCCCTGGGCTCGAAGAGGATTGCAATAGGCTCCAATACCCTTTCATAAGCATCTATCCACATCCCTACCTCAATTCTACGTGCCTCTAGACTTGAATTGCAAGAGCGAAGGGTTGCAAGGAGGAGGAGAAATGCATTTCAAATTCACATAAATAGAATAAAATGTCAAAATGCAAGAATGGATCATTCCTTAATGTTCTTCATAGTCATGGATGTCGATGATTTGGTGCAACGAAGTGAAGGGAGGAATGTCTACCATAAATCCTCATCCTTTTGAGCTTGCATGTTTAGCCACTTGTGCATCACTTCCATCACATAATGAGTATGAATATCATGGGAGGGGCAATGTCGGATGAGGTGCGCACCCTTTTATTTGAATGAATATTTTGTGCAACTCCACTCCTTTATTAGTGTGGAAATCGACCTTTGAATTACGAGCTTTTGAACTTAGGAGAAGGAGATAGTTTCAAAATGTTTGACTATTTCCATAATTTAGTTTCAAAATGTTTGATTATTTCCATAATTCTCAGAACCAAGCGGTTGAGGCTAGGATTCCAAGGAATTGATTAATGGAGGATAAACCTTATGATGATAGAAGAATATCCAACTATTTTAGTATGCTTCACCCCTTGTCCCTTTAACAATTGTAGTCCTTGTAGTACAACGAATGCAATGGCCTCATTATAAGTGGCAACACCTAGACTCCAAGAAAAATATATTTCACATTTCCTCTAAGCTCAAAGAGAATCAACCTTCACTTGCCACCCCTAATAATAATAAAGTATTATTAATTAAATATAATAATTTTTGTAGTTAAAAATTTAATTATTAGTAAAATAACTCTTAAGGGTGATCGTAGGGTTTCTGCAGTTTTCTCTCTGAGTGGGCGGACAAGTGGAATTTTTTTTTTCTAAATCAGGGGTCCCTATCATGGATGAGTATCTGCCCTTAGTAGACTACTCGGGGGATTCAGTGTTAAAATCAAATATTTTCTTGTCTACGTTTCCCGAGCTCTGGCCAATGATGGTGATAGTTCGTTTTCCATGGTGGAGGTCTCTTTTACTTCACCACCTGTAAATCTTTTGGATTCAGAAAAATCTAGGGCAGGTGTATATCCATTAGGATTGGGTTATCCAGAGGCGGTACAACACTTTAATCCTATGTGGGAAGAGGGTTTAGTAAGCCTCGGGTTTTCCCAAGGTGGCATTTCTCCAAATCCTTCTTGAGTTTCTTTTGTGTTTTCGTTTGCTCCTTTGTCTTCCCGCATAATGATGAGTAAGGGGGTAAAAGAGGATTTTCAATTTATAGGCAGAAAAATTATTCTAGATGAGTTCTAGGGTGGTGTGTCAAATTATGGTGGAAACCCTAATTAGAAGAGATGATAGGTGGTGAGATTGCATGGGGGAGATGTTTCGATGGTGGTGGGGAAGGACCTTAGGGTTAATCAAATCTTTGAGCTAGAGGGTTGAGCTTTGAATGATAAATCTTGTGGCTAAATATTATCTATAGTTTCACTTACATCGTGGATGAAAACGGTATGGGGGGCACATCTAGGTTGTTTCCATGTATTTCACCTATTATCGAGAGGTTAGATCTATTTTGTTTTTCGATCAAACAAGGATTATTTAAAGATTCCAGAAGAGAGATAGTATTTTGAACAACATATGATGTGTGTAAAGCCATGACATCCACATTTTCATGCCAAGGAAGAGGTTCTTTCCCATTTACCCACATGGATAAAGCTTCTTAATTTACCTTTGGAATTCTAAACGGATGAGGGTATTAAGGCTATAGGGGAGTTTTTGGGCACTTTAATTACTTCTTATGATATTTATATAAGATCAACATTCATCGCACAATGGCGCAAATCCTTGTGGCATTGGATCCTTGGCAAGGTCTTTTTGAATCTTTGGATCTAGTATGGGGAGTTATAAAGTATACATGACCTTTGGACTACCTCAACATCCCTTTTCATTATTCCCATTGCCATAGAGTGGGTCATATTATGGCATATTGGACTTATGAGTTTTGGAAAAAATTCCATGGTTGTTCTGCAATTGATTAGTAGTTAAAGGGTGACAATCCTATGGTTAGGAAGGGGGTGGATTTTTTTTGTCTCGAAAACCCGTGGGGTTCAAGGTGATGAAAGGGGGTTAGTGGTTCAGGTTCTTGCCTTAGATAAGGTTGGTGATGTTTTGAATATTCGAATTGGAGACATTCCATTACAATTAAATGAAGAGTTGTTGGTCGGGACAGAGGAAAAAGTGTATCCATACATCCCTAGAGATGGTCTCGAGTTGTCGTCTTCTCAATGGAGCAAGATCAAAGCCATTTGGGCAAATAGTTCACTTTCTTCTGGGACATATGGTAAGTATTGTCACTTGGATCTCCCTTCCCTTTATTTTTCTCTTTCCCTTCCTATGATTAATTTGAATGAGAATAAGTTTGTCTAGTGTTCTGGGCCTAATGTTAGATTTCTCTTTCCCTTGGTTTCTCCTTTGTGTTAGCTCAAGGTTTCGTTTGCTATTAATCTTGATAAAGATATGGATAGTTCTACTTGTTGGGTGTCCAATCCCTGAAAGGAAACCTCCTCGAGTTATTTTTCATCTTCATTGGATAGGGACACATATATTCTTAGACCTCGGGAGCTCTTTATCCATAAAGGTTTGGGTTTCAATAACATTAAGCACATTGGTCCTAGTAAATTTGGACACAATTCAACACTTAAACACGCTCAAGAGCGTGCTTCTTGCAATATCTTGCAAGGAAGGCATTGATTCATATCAAGGGTCCTTAGAGCTGGAAAAGCCCCTCCCATGGGGTTTCATGAAGATCATGTCTATCAATATTAATGGCCTCGGGGGGAGGACCAAAATTCTCTCCCTATGGAGAATTTTTAAAGCGAATGATCTTGAGGTTGTTCTGATTCAAGAGTCAATGGGTATGTGTCAATCCTTTATTATCGAGTTGGAGAAATTATTCTCGGGTTGGGGTTTTTATGGGGTGGATTTCGTTGGCAACTCGGGAGGCCTTATTACGAGCATGTCTCCTCATTGCAAGTTATTAAATTGTTTTTCAATTCATTCAGGTCTACTTATAAATGTTCTTAACATGGATTTGGATTGTATTTTTTTTGTCCTCAACCTCTATGGGCCATACGAAGGCAAGGAGGATTTTTAGTCCAAGCTTTTTCACCTACAATGGATTCGAATGGACAACCTCATCATTGGTGGATATCTCAACTTTACTACCAATAAGGAAGATATCTGGGGATCCTCAACCTAAGAAGATAAACTGGCCCACTTTTTCATCGAAAAATTTGAACAAAATGGTTTGATTGATATCAAACCCATTAATCTTCATCGTACATGGAGCAATAACATAAATGGTGAGGAGGGTATTGCTAAAAGATTGGACCACTTTTTATCTCATCATAACACACTTGAGATAGTTGGTTTATATTGATCATGGGTAGGTCTAATCTGTGCTTCATATCACTTTCCTATATTTCTTGAACTGAGATGGTCTGAAGGCAGGTGAGGTTCTCCCTTTAAATATAACTCATCATGGGATAATCTAGAGGAATTAAGGACTCTTGAGAACATATATTGTATAATACATGAATCGCAGGGGTCTTCAGATGTTTTGGAAGACTATATGAATTTGGAATCTCACAAGAACTCTTTATTACTCGAACAAGAGCAGAGATGGCGACTTAAAAGTCTATCTCTCTAGATAGAGGCAAGTGATACAAAAATGAAAAATAACAATAGAATTTTTTTTTCCAATTACAGGGAAAATAAAAACACTTTTTGGGAACTTTCTTATTTGCAAGGTAACAAAATTTGTGGTTTTCAAAATCTTGCATATCTTGGTGTCGATCACTCCAAGGGTAGCTTCAAGGAGCTAGATCATATCAAGATGGATGTCATTCTCAAGAAAATTGCACTTTATCGTCAACTCATTGATGAAGAGGAAAATATTGATTTGTTCTATGAGATCACTAAAGAAGAACTCCAAGGGGTTTTATCCACTTTCAAAAAAGATAAAACTCTTGCACCAAATGGCTGGAGTGTAGAATTCTTTGACCACTTCTTTGATATTGTGGGTGATGGCTTGCTTTGGGTTGTTGAATAATTCCAAACTATGGGTAATCTTATCCACTACATCAATGCCACTTTTATTGTAGTCATTCCTAAGATGGGTCAACCTTCTTCTTTTAATGATTTCAGGCCTACCGCCCTCTACAACTGCCTATATAAATAATAGCTAAAATTATTGCAACCTATTTAAAGCTAGTTCTCTCCACTTATATTATAATAAAATAATTCGGATTTTTAAAGGGAAGACTTATCCATGAAGCCATTGTATCAACAGAAGAAGGGTTGCATTCCATCAAAATCCATAAACACCCAATTTTGGTAATCAAAATTGACCTTTTAAAGGCTTATTACAGGGTTTTTTGGTTTTACCTTCATCACCTTCTCCTGCATGTTGGCTTCAACTTACCCTTCATCAAGTGGATTGTAACACACCCACGAAGGGGAATAAAAATTTATGCTTTCCTTAAAGGACAGATTATCCATTCATGGATTCTAATTTGGAAAGTTGGGGAACCAGTCCGACCTCCCGGTCAAGGATCTCTGATTTTGAAGCCAAACGACTCTCTGAGACCCTGATGGTCTCGCTCTGTAATTAAACGCAGACCCCTTTCGACTTTCAGGTGCAGGTCTAATGGTACCCACAACCTTCCCCTTCTCACCTACAAAATCTCAGAGTCTAGGTGCTAGCTCCTTTTTCATTAGCCCCTTACTTCATATGGCCCTGGGCTATGACCTCATGGAAAACTGTGATTGTTGGCGTGGGAAAGAGTGGTTTTAGGCCAATCCACTTTTCACCCCGCAATACACCTCCAGCTACCATGTATCACTTTGTTAAAACCGTGGTATAAATTACGGCCCGCTCTCAGATTTTTAACATCCGACCAAATTCTGGCCCCGCAATCCAACTCGGTCGTTGATCTCCAATTCCTTGGAAATACCTCTCGATCAACGACTGTTGTCTATTCTTTACCCACCTCTGTCCAACTATCCAATAACGACCTTTTCTCCTTTCATGCACGATCACAGATATCCACGATCTGTCGACACGTAGCTCCCTTCCAAATCAACGGTTATAATTGATTATGGATTTTCGACCTTCGTGAGTTTCAACTCTCAAACTTTCGCTCTTTCCTGTATGACAATATTCCGAAGTGGAAGATCTGTCGACACCTGTCCCTTCAAATATGTGGCCAGGATCTCCTCCGAGAATCCGGCCTTAGGGAGTTTCAACTCTCAAAAATTTTCTCTTTTCTGTATGACAATCTTCCGGAGTGGAAGATCTGTCGACACCCGTCCCTTCAAATATGTGGCCATGATCTCCTCCGCGAATCTGGCCTTCGGGAGTTTCAAATCTAAAACTTTCTCTCTTTCATATATGACAATCTTCCAGAGTGGAAGATCTGTCGACATCTATCCCTTCAAATATGCAGTCAGGATCTCCTCCACGAATCTAGCCTTCGAGAGTTTCAACTCTCATAATTTCATTACTTCCGAAGAGATTCCTTCGAAACGGCAGATCATTTTCCACATGTTCTCCTCAATTGATGATTCTAATCTACTTCGAACAATCTGACGACTGACGTTTACTTCGGGTCTTTATCCAGAATCCATAGATTCATGCCACCTGTCCTCTGGATCTGATGGTTCAGAACTACTTTGGACGATCCGACGCTTGATATTTGCTTCAAATGATCTGACGATTCATATTCACTTAGGTTGATCGAACGATTGAGGTTTACTTCAGATTTCTGGCTCTTTGGGCTTCCAAAATCTCAACTTTCAAACTTTTCCTCCTCTTGGACTCATAGTATTTGACGGCTTATATCCACTTCGTGTGATCTGATGCCTGAGATTTACTTCAAGTGATCTAAAGACTCAAATTCACTTCAGATGATCAGATGACTGGGATTCACTTCGAGTTTCTGGCTCTCTGGACTTCAATAATCTCATATCTCAATCTTTGGTAAGTTCTCTCTCCTACATGCGCGAAGCGCTAAGGCTTGTGCATCTTGCTTCAATCAGATGGTTGTCGATCCTTCGCACTGTGATCTAACGGCCACTACCACTCCTCCTCTTGAGCTTCTGATATTTCCCGACTTAGAATATGCCAAACGTTTAAAAGGATTCACCTTTGAACTTCCTCTTGCAAGCCCTGTGACTTTGGGGTCTCTTCAGCGCTTCTGAAAACATTATCTCTCCCGAGCTTCGGGACTTGGAATAAGTCCTACTCATGTTCCCTCTTGGCACTTTCTCTCAAGCACTCCTTACTGAGTTGCAAAGTGTTCGATAACTTTGTGAGTTTCTCCTGAGTGCTCTATAACTTCACCTTCGGAGTTTTGGTCACTCCAACATGCGATTCTCTCGAAGCGTGGACTCTGAATCTCATAGATCGAATGCTCGAGAAGGATCTCGATGGATCCAGAGATATATGGTCTAGATTAACTTCAGGACTTCGGCTTTCAGAGGTTTAGTCGCACCAATACGCGATTCTCCCGTCACACGAACCCTGAACTCACAGATTCGACGGTCAAGGTGGGTCCCGATAGATCCTTGGATCCACAGTCCAGATTAACTTCGGGACTAAGGAGATTTTTACTTCCCTTACAATGAACTCACAGTTCACCAAACTCTTGAAGTCCAAAGGGCTCAAGGGGTTAACTCCCGCACTCCTTTCTATATCCAACGATCACAACAGACCTTGGCTCTTCCCAAATAGTTTCTCATTCGTTCTTCATCCGAACAAAGGAGCCTTCCCTTTAGATACTTCAATCTCACTATTCTTCCTAAGCTTGGTTGGCTCTGAAAGGCTTAAGAGCCTTGCACTCTTTCTCCAGAACGTAACACTTGGAAGAATCCTTCTGCGCACCCCTTACATTCATTCCTCAACTCTAGAACTTAAGTGGTTCTCGGTCTCTATTTTCCTCGCAGAGAGCCTATGCATACATTCACTCTCTCTCTCCTAAGCTTTAACAGACTCCTTCCTCCAAGGTACTTTGAACAACTAGGAGGGTCGACATGCGTACATGAAACTATGCCCAAGGTTGACGAACTCACAGTTTGTGGCTCTAGATTAAGCCACCATAGGATGCAACCATTTATGATTAAAAAACATGTCCAATCCATATAATTTCCTACTTGCCTAATTACATAGTTAAGCAGACACAAAAGAAGGAATACAGTATAAATCATTAAGCAACATAACCATCCCTGCAACATTCATGGGATATCCAACTTTAACTCACAGTACCACTTAAATACACAAGATAATGCGATTACTTATCTATTACAGGTGGTAGCCAATTAACTGATTGTGGGTGTTCGTCCTTCCACCCGACCATAGGCTTAGAGGCATTCATTCTTAGCACTCTGGCCACCCCTGTGCCAAGCCATGATATCACCAAGGAACTCTCACAGTTCTCAAGGACTCTTTCTCTGTTTCAGCTTATGCTCAGGTTCTGTTCTCTGCAAGCTTTCAGATATTTCCTTCTCTGTTATGGCCTCAGCGAGGTTTTATCAAATGCTCACTCAACATCAAGCTCACGGCCTTCTGTTCATTATCTTTTGGAGAGCTCTGCACCTTCTCCTTATCAATTTGTATATCTTTCTTCCAGGATGGTTCTCGACCCATCCTGTCCCTTCTGTCAGAAGGGAACTCTAGTCAGTTTGGTATGTCATACCCCGTGGTACTTCGGGTTGACATTCTGCAGTTTTGGCCATGCTTCCATTCATGGGAGTGGTTGATAATTCAACCACTAGTCC
This sequence comes from Picea engelmannii, assembly GCA_009831015.1. Lineage (NCBI taxonomy): Eukaryota > Viridiplantae > Streptophyta > Pinopsida > Pinales > Pinaceae > Picea > Picea engelmannii. The sequence continues at coordinate 413,463 of ML781126.1, read as the reverse complement.
TTTATTCATTAACTGATTTCTCTCCTTGGGATCCGAAGGAGGTTTATTATCCTCATCAAGGGAATTTGGGGTTATTTGATATAATTACCCTCTCTTATAGTTTTCACATTCTTTCCACTAATGATATCTTGGCCAGTACTTTCAAGGCTTCACCCCCACAGTCAGTTATTGGCAACTCAAACAATAATACATTTACATTGTCCACAAGCCTTAGCATGGTAATCCTATTTTATGATTAATTACAAGTTGGGGGAAACATGGTAGTTACAATTCCCTCCCCCTTAAAGGAATATCGTCCTCGGTGTTCTTTCTCAAAACACCTATCGTGCCTCTCTCATTCAGCTGTTTCAGAAATCTTTGATCCTTCTTTCTCGGTTAAGTCCGCTTTCAGACCTTTAATCTTGGTCACCTGATTTCAATAATTCTTGGACAATAAGCATTTTAATCATAGTCTTATGTGAAAACATTGCATAAAAAAATTTCTATGAAAATTTCATAATCTTAGCAAAATAATTATCTACGTAGTTTGTGGATTTGTATTCACATGGTTGTTTTGTTATCCAGGCTCATTGTTTTTCCTTGACGTACCCATTGGGTGCATGATCCCAATTCAATATTTTACAAGAACTATCATGGTTTCATCTTCCTTGCGATCACTCACCCTCCAGGCCCAGGCTCAGGCATCCCCTTCTCTGCTATATAGTCCCTCGGGTGATCCATCTTGCCTTGCCAAGGTTTTCTCGCACAAGAAGAACCACCCATCGTGTGCATGATCCCAATCAATAGTTTACAAGAACTATTAAGGTCTCCTCTTCCTTGCGGTCACTCACCCCCAGGCCCAGGCTCAGGCATCCCCTTATCTGCTATACAGTCCCTCGGGTGATCCATCTTGCCTTGCTAAGGTTTTCTCGCACAGAAAGAATTCTAGAGACTCTGTCGAGTCTTACAGTCAAGGCGTCCCTCAGAATTTCTCTGTTGAGGCATCCCTTTGGCTTGTGTTACCTTAACAAAATATGTTCTAGACTATCATGGCTTACCACGAGGTTCTCATGGCTCAGCAGTAGCCATTTTTCATGCTTTTACAGCTTGACTGTTTTTCAGCTCAACTAAAGTTAGGGACGAAGGTTACTCTCCTTCTCCCGACTCAATCATATATAGGGATGAAGGTTACTCTCCTTCTCCCGAGTCAGTCTTTATTTCATGTGATCAAATTATACTCTTTCTCACCCGTATCACAGGCATGTAAAAATTCACGAGACATCATCATAAATTTTAAATTCAAAATTTTTCTTGTAAATCTGTGACCCACGGATATCCAAATTCCACATTTTGTTTCCATATTTGTTTCGCACAAGAAACAGATTCATAATTATGGGACTTTCCTTCCCATAATGGTTTGGCTCAGTAGGCAATTATTCTTCCTTATGGATTACAACACTGCCATATTCAAGACTCCTTTGCTTCCTGCACTTTCAACTTCAATTAACCAAACAAATTGTTAGTTTCCATGCACATACATTTTATTGCACCTTTATAACGTCATCACAAACAATTTTAGAATTGTGCATACTAACAATCAAATTCACTTTCTCAAAAAGGAAATACCATTCCTTGCAGTTTGGCTCAGTAGGCAATTGGTCTTCCTTATGGGCTTACAATACTGCCATATCCAAGACCCATTTCCCCCTGCAATTTCAACATTCCTCAACCAAACAAATTGTTAGTTTTCATGCACATTACCTTTTCAAAATCAAGCATATTAGCATTCCATCACATCTATTTTAAAGATACAAAGAAAAAAGGATACGTCATCCCTTACCCATGCATCATTTCAGCGTACCAAATTTTTTAGAATGTAATTCAGATATCAATTGACCTTAATGAATGTGCCAACGTTTGTGGCCACATTCATACCCAATGCACCTTTGCATTGGTTTTAAGTTTCCCACACTTTACAACAAGTACTTTGTCATGGTGCGTTGAAGCTTAGCCAATCTTTTCACCATATGGTTTATTCATTCCCATTCATTGTTGCAGCAGGACTATGCTTCCGGCTACAAGATGATCACGATTCCAATTCATTACATATGAAACTACAAGTTTCACATGAATTCCTTTAAGTATTCCTCCTTCATTAATAACCAGGGTGCTAACACTCATGGCCACCCAATTTGGTTTTCTCTAACACCTATACAATGTAAGTAGAAATGTTGGAAGGTCCTCCTTCCTCAATGGAAATCCATTGTCTGTCCTTTATGAAAACATGCATTTCCTAGAAGCAATTCCATGCAACGTGATATCTATGAGCACTTTTGTTTCCAATCGTTCCTTGATTGGTCCATGTATTCATGACATATTAGTTCATGAATTCTTCTGAGGATTACAATCAATCTTTACTACCAGGGGTTCACACCTCCATCATTCAGGTTCTCCTTCCTTAATCATACCCTACTTGGGTATCCAAGGGATATTGCCTTTCAATGTTCCATACATAACATTAAGACCGCAAAATACTTCAGAATGGATTCTTACCCAATCCCTTCATACCTTGTGCCACATAGGCATGAACATTTTTATACCTATTTTGGTTGTTAGCACCCCCTCTGATATTACTCCATCAATGGTGCTCCATGGGGACTTTTAAAGTCCTTTCAACAATATTTCAACAAGAACCTTCTCATAGTCATCCTTTGATTGAGGTTGTTCATTATTGGCAATTGTCTTTCTCAATGGTTCCAATCTGTTTCTTTCTACACATGACATACATCATAAACACATTACTCATCATGTAAATTAAAAATGCAAGTACCATAGCATTCAAATTAATAAAACATTTTTAGACATGTCCTAGCATATTTGTATGCACTTCATCACATTATCCTTAATGTTTTCATGAGTGCAACACAACAGTTCTCAATCGTTTCTACAGTAATACAACCATCATCGCTATGGTGTCAAAACATTTACTTTCATCAGTGTACTAGCTTTCTCACCCCAGGGAAAAACATAATACACAGTAAGAAAAGAATTGAGGCTCTCCCCTTCTTCAAATTCTTTCTACATCGCCTGGGGATTTTTAGCCCAACTGAGTTATTTCTAAGGCCTCACTACCTTTTCTCTACTTTTGCAATTTACTCCTTGTTGGGATATTCCTGCTCTTTTCCTTGAGCAGCCTTGGTTAGGCCTCACCCTAACCTTTTTAGAATACAACAACATGCTTTAATAGAAAACTTTTTGTTCATAATGGATCATGAACCTTTGCATGTTGCACATTACCATTCATTTATCAGAATGGTCAATATTCATTTATTAGTCTTCTATTCATTACATGATGTTTTTCAAAATGTAATCCAGGGTTCCGATATATATATATATATATATATATATATATATATATATATATATATATATATATATATATATAAGCTTGTGGCTCACTGCTTAATTCTCATCAGTCATTAAGGTTGGGACTTTGTTTTCCTGACAGAGTCTTCACACAGTTCCTCCACAGGGAACTCCTTCAACATGCAACTTCATTATTGCATGTCCTTCACTATTTGTGATGGCCTCAATCTTGAGTTAGCTTCAACAGTTTACCAAATATCCCATAAGGAATATAACATGCATCTTTGTCATGTACCCAAATTATGTATCCATACATATTCCGGTTTTGTTAACTTACATCGATGATATACTTAACCATATTCATAATCCTAAACCTGCCTATAGCGTTCATAGGTATGTTTCACAACCCACCTACATCTCTACCTTTAAGATCAGTCAAATCAGCATTGTTCACAATCCTTCTCATGTGATTCTCAAAGGCATAATCATTTGCCTCTTATTATGACAACAGAGCATCTTTGCTCATTTACCCTTTTTATCTAATCATATTAGTATTTCATGAGAAAGGGAATACATGCCCCCTCAAGCTATTATTTGGAACACAACTTTCACGACTCTTCAGAATGGAGTCAGCCATGCATCCATGGTATTCATTTATTCTGGACAAGAGCAATTTTTTCTTTATATTTCACTCATCGGGGAAACCATATTGTATCTATAGCTATACTCTTACATCATACATGTGCATCACTTGCACATTCAATATCATTCATACCTAATTGGTAATAATATCAGGCTTCATATTAGGAAGCTCCACAATGCGTTAAACCTATGCACTCAAGCATAATTAAACACAGATAAGTATCCATCATGCTTAGCTTATTGCTTGCACTTTTTCCATGTCATTCACACACATGGACATATCAGGCTTCTATATACTTTTCCCAAGGATTTTCCAATCATCCCTATGATCATGTATACACATTTTTGTATAAGCAGATGCATCTCTTGCACCTTTTTACCTCATGCATTCACTTGATAGTTTAATTTCATCATTAGTGTCCTTTAGTTTGATATTTCAGTCACTTACAGGACTAATCTCACAGTCATATCTCGTATTGATGTTTCCTTTTCTCAAGGCAATAACCAACCAGGGTCACTTTCCTCTTTATGTGACAACACCTAGTAAGAAAACCTTCTTGCCTCAACATCCATAGGGTTTTACCCATCTCACTTTTCTCTGGTCATGAGGAGTTATATACTCTGATTTTAATGTAGAGCAGTAACTATAACTGCCAAGGATCCTACTTGATCCTATCAAGTTCCTTTAATCCCACAAAGGTATTAATCATTATATAATCTACCATCATCAGTGCCTAAATTTCTAACTGTCCATGCTTAGAAGCAGTGTTACGAACACCAGGTCATCCGTCCTTTGAGCTACAACTGCTCTTGACAGAACCCTGCCACCTTCAGATATCCCCATTCAAGTCTCGTTATAAATGTTAATTATCATATCCCTACTCTGGTAAGAGTAGTTATCACTTTTACAAAGGGCTAAAGAAATTCTTCTTTGAAATTCAACAAGAATCCCCAAAATCACATGTTCAATCTGCAGTCCTTCTCCTTGAGGAGTAAATGCAAATAACAATATCTCCTTACGCGACTCATACATGAGCCCAAGAAGGCCAAGTGTTGTAACCATGCTCTGATACCAATTTGTAACACACCCACGACGGGGCATAAAAATTTTCTCTTTCCTTAAAGGAAAAATTCTCCATTCATGGCTTCTAATTTGGAAAGTCGGGGAACCAGTCCAACCTCCTGGTCAAGGATCTCCGATTCTGAAGCCAAACGACCCTCTGAGACCCTGATAGTCTCGCTTTGTAATTAAACACATACCTCTTTCAACTTCTAGGTGTAGGTCTAATGGTACCCATGACCTTCCCCTTTGCACCTACGAGATCTCAGAGTCTGGGCGCTAGCTCCTATTTCATTAGCCCCTTCCTTCATATGGCCCTGGGCTATGACCTCATGGAAAACTGTGATAGCAAATGTGGGCAAGAATGGTTTTAGGCCAACTCACTTTTCGCCCCACAATACACCTCCAGCTGCCACATATCACTTTGTTAAAACCGTGGTATAAATTGCAGCCCACTCTCATATTTTTAACATCCAAGCAAATTCTAGCCCTGCAATCCAACTCGACCATTGATATCCAATTTCTTGGCGATACCTCTTGATCAATGATTGTTGTCTATTATTTACCTACCACTGGCCAACTGTCCAATCAACGATCATTTCTCCTTTAACACACGATCTCAGATCTTTGCAATCTGCCGACACGTAACTCCCTTCCAAATCAACGACTACGATTGGTTCTGGCTTTCCAGCCTTCGCGAGTTTCAAATCTCAAACTTTCTCTCTTTCCTGTATGACAATCTTTCAAAGTGGAAGATTTGTTGACACCTATCCCTTCAAATATGCAGCCATGATCTCCTCCATAAATTTGGCCTTCGGGAGTTTCAACTCTCAAAATTTTTCTCTTTCCTGTATGATAATCTTTCAGAGTGGAAGATCTGTCAACACCTATCCCTTCAAATATGCGGCCAGGATCTCCTCCGTGAATCTGGCCTTTGGGAGTTTCAACTCTCAAACTTTCTCTCTTTCCTGTATGACAATCTTCCGGAGTGGAAGATATGTCGACACTTGTCCCTTCAAATATGCGGCTAGGATCTCCTCCGTGAATATGGCCTTCGGGAGTTTCAACTCTCAAACTTTCATTTCTTCCGGAGAGATTCCTCTGAAATGGCAGATCATATGCCACACGTCCTCCTCAATCAACGATTCTGATATACTTCAGATGATTTGATGGTTAACATTTACTTTGGGTCTTTATCCGGAATCCATAGATTCATGCCACCTGTCCTCTGGATCTGACGGTTCAGATCTACTTCGGACGATCCGACGCTTGATATTTTCTTCGAACGATCGAATGATTCAGATTTACTTCGGTTGATCAGACGATTGAGGTTTACTTCAGATTTTCATCTCTTCAGGCTTCAGAAATCTCAACTTTCAAAATTTTCCTCCTCCTGGACTCACAGTATCTGACAGCTTAGATCTACTTTGGGTGATCCGACGCTTGAGATTTACTTCGAGCGATCTAACGACTCATATTCACTTCGTTTAATCAGATGACTGGGATTCACTTAGGGTTTTCGGCTCTCTGGACTTCGGGAATCTCAGATCTCAAACTTTGGTAAGTTCTCTCTCCTACATGCGCGAAGCGCTAAGGCTTGTGCACCTTGCTTCGATCAGAAAATTGTCGATCCTTCGCACTGCAATCTAACGACCACTATCGCTCCTCCTCCTGAGCTTCTGATCTTTCCCGACTTAGAAGATGTCAAACGTTTCAAAGGCTTCACCTTTGAACTTCCTCCTGCGAGCCCTGTGAATTTGGGGTCTCGTCGGCGCTTCTGAAAATGTTATCTTTCCTGAACTTCGAGACTTGGAATAAGTCCGACTCATGTGCCCTCTTAGCACTTTCTCTCAAGCACTCCTTACTGAGCTGCAGAGTGTTTGGTAACTTTGTGAGTGTCTCCTAAGTGCTTTGTAACTTTGCCTTCGGGGTTTTGGTCACTCCAACATGCAATTCTCCCGTAGCTCAGACTTCGAATCTCATAGATCGAACGGTCGAGAAGGATCCCTACGGATCCAGAGATATACGCTCCAGAGTAACTTTAGGACTTTGTATTTTGGAGGTTTAGTCACACCAATACACGATTCTCCCATCGCATGAATTCTGAACTCACAGATCCGACGGTCAAGGTGGGTCCAGATAGATCCTTGGATCCACGGTCCAAATTAACTTCAGGACTTCAGGGATTTTCACTTCCCTTACGATGGACTCACAGTTCATCGAACTCACGAAGTCCAAAGGACTCAAGGGGTTAACTCTCTCACTCCTTTCCATATCCAACGGTCATAACGGACCTTGGCTCTTCCTGAATAGTTTCTCGTTCATTCGTCATCCAAACAAAGGAGCCTTCCCTTTCGATACTTCAATCTCACTATTCTTCCTGAGCTTGGTTGGCCCTGAAAGGCTTAAGAGCCTTGCACTCTTTCTCTAGAACGTAACACTTGGAAGAATCCTTTTGCGCACCCCTTAAGTTCATTCCTCAAATCTAGAACTTAAGTGGTTCTCGGTCTGTGTTTTCCTCGCAAAGAGCATGTGCATATGTTCACTATCTCTCTTGAGCTTTAACAGACTCCTTCCTCCAAGGGACTTAGAATGACTAAGAGGGTCGACATGCGTACATGAAACTATGCCCAAGGTCGGAAAACTCACATTTTGTGGCTCTAACTTAAGCCACCATGGGATACAAGCATTTACAATTATAAAACATGTCCAATCCATATAATTTCCTACTTTCCTAATTACACAGTTAAGCAGACACAAAAGAAGGAATATAGTATAAATCATTAAGCAACATAAATAGCCCTAAAACATTCATGGGATATCCAACTTTAACTCACAGTACCACTTAAATACACAAGATATGCAATTACTTATCTATTACAGGTGGTATCCAACTAACTAACTGTGGGTGTTCGTCCTTCCACCCAACCATAGGCTTAGATGCATTTATTCTTAGCACTCTGGCGACCGCCGTGCCAAGCCATGATATCACTAGGGAACTCTCATAGTTCTCAAGGACTCTTTCTCCGTTTCATCTTCTGCTCAGATTCTGTTCTCTACAAGCTTTCATAGATTTCATTCTCTGTTATGGCCTCGGCGAGGTTTTATCAGATGCTCACTTAGCATCAAACTCTCGTCCTTCTATTAATTATCCATTGGAGAGCTCTGTGCCTTCTCCTTATCAGTTTGTATATCTTTCTTCCAATATGGTTCTCGACCCATCCTGTTCCTTCTGTCAGAAGGGAACTCTGGTCAGCTTGGTCTGTCATACCCCGTGGTACTTCGAGCTTACATTCTGTAGTTTTGGCCATGCTTCCATTCATGGGAGTGCATTCATGGGAGTGGTCGATAATTCAACCACTGGTCCTTTCTGTTATAATATAGAAGATGGTGTGCTTGTTTTACCATTGACGATACCCTCGTCACCCAACCATTGGCCGAAGCCTCCCTCCAAGCACCTTAACTTTGACTGAGAATTACTCCGGAAGAAAACCCTAGGCCAGATAGCCAAAAAAGATGTAGTTCATCTTCCTCCAAGGATAGCACACCAACAATAGTTGATCAGATAGTCCAAACCCTAGCCAAGAGATAGTCAAGCCAATACTGAAAACTAGCAGCTGCACTTGCAGCTCTCCTCCACATGTGCTCACCAGACTGGGAACTGCGATGCGCACCAAACTGGGACTGCAATTTTGATATGTTGTCAAATGAGAAATGGTGCCCTGTATTTATACTGGTTCTGTCAGATTTGTTGGGGCTGAATTCTCCTTCTGGATATGTGTTTGTTCAGTATATTATTATTATTTCTGTCCGACTTCTTTTCTTGGAGGCTAATAACCTAATATAAATTATCTGCTTGAGCCAACAAGACTTCTAGGGTTATTAGCCAATTCATTAGGGTTTCTCTTGCTTCCTGGAGTCTTTTATTCTTGTCAGGTTCACACGTGGAGGTAAATACTTCCCGCAGCTACCATAATATTAACACTCCCTCCTAGCTAGGGAGGTATTATAGGTAATGGTCTTGAGCACAAAAACATACCATTTACCCAGTAGCATCAACATAGTCATTTAGACTACCTCATGACTAGATCATGAGCATCACCATCACCATCAGTTGCATCATCTCTCGAAACCATACTTCATCTGAGTAATTAGATATGATGTTGGATAAGTCACTCTCACCATAGAGTGATACAAGAAGAGTAAATGCTCTGAATTGTTTTTCGTCTGGAAAATCTATGTTCATCATTCATCTCGATGATGATTATCTCCAATAAATTGTTGATAGTCTTCAAGGCAATTAGAACAAGGATAGAACACAACGGTGTCTATTCATAGTAGTGCATAACTACAATCCATTGGTACACTACCACACCAAGTAACACACAAGTACTTGATCAACAACGTATGGTTGCGAACAATGGAATATATCCACTGTCATACAGTCTGCATAACAAACATCTGATAGCAACCTGCATAGAAACAATGTTATGATATAAACTGATTTTTCTGGGCCAATCTTTCACTCACATCTGTGAGCTCTAAAAGAATATCTGCCTCAAAATAGTGGAACATATCCACCATAGCAGTATATCTCTATTGTCTGGAGACAGGTAGTCTCCATAACAATCATCTGATGCCATCCTGCATAGAAAATATTGTTAAAAATAAACTGAATCATCTGGGCCAATCTTTCACTCACGTATGTGAGATATGAAAGAATATTTGCCCTCATAAGCAATGGGATATCTACCCTATTCTTCTCAAACAAGGAAGAAGGATTGTTTTTTATTTATAATCATGGACCATTCCTCACCCTAGGCCATTCTTCCTACACTAATCAAAGTGCACCCTGGACAGAATGTGTAAACCCTAAGGAATGTTGAGTCTGGACCATTCCCCACACTGGGCCATTCCTCCTACACTAATCAAAGTATTCACTGGAGAGAATGTATAAACCCTAAGGAATGTTTGTCCTGGACCATTCCCCACCCTGGGCCATTCCTCCTACACTAATCAAAGTGTGCCTTGGAGGGAATGTATAAAGCCTAAGGAATGTATGTCCCTGATTGTTGAGCCTAGACCATTCCCCACCCTGGGCCATTCCTCCTACACTAATCAAAGTGAACTCTGGAGAGAATGTATAACCCTAAGGAATGACTGTCCAGACCATTTCCTCTGTTAACAACAAGAGAAAAAGACTGTCATGTATCAACCTCTAAAATGGACCATTCCTCATGTTAACCATAATGAGAAATTGTTGTCCGGTGAGGTGGGCCAGTCTTCTCGAGTAACCCTCAAGAAAAGAGACTGCCCTAGACCACTCCCCATGTTAACCACAATGGGAAGTCATTGTCTATGATACATCAACAATCAGACTACCTCCCATGTTAACCACAATGGGAAGTCATTGTCCATCAGAAATCTCAATCCACTTTTTGAACAGGAAAGAATCTGTCCAAGATGGACTATTTTTCAATTTTAAAGATGAATGTCTTCAATAATGTTTTTCAATGCTCCCTCCTAACTTGGAGAGTCATTTCTTCCTTTTTCAATAAGAAGGAAGTTGTTTCCACGAGCTCTAGCTTGAGTACGCAAACTCTTTCATCTTGGATAGAAGCTTTACCAAAATGTCTGCTTATCTACTCATCTATGGAGATATGTATTTGAGAAATCCTTTTCTCCTTTCTGGTACTTCATCATGGATAATGTAATGCTTGATTTCAAATGTACTTTTAGTCTTGGAACACTGTGAAGTCTTCATGTAGATCTAAACAATAGAGTATATCATAGTTCGAAAAGCTAGAACATATCCATGTGGCACTTCTTCTGTCATCATGTATTGAGTGGTCATCTTGATGTTATAGGAAATCTTCACCATGCTTCTATTGTGCGCTGGAGGTTCTCCACCAAGTTATCTTCTTCTTATCTACATACAGGAGTCTCTTTCTGGTATGCCTCAAAGTCTTGAGATTGCTCTTCATACGCTCTTTATTCAATTTCTCTGGAGAACATTCTTTGTATTCATCTTATGTAGAACTCCAACTCATGGATGTTGCGGATGATATAATGACTCATGTAGTGATATGTCTGGTGTACTGAAACAAGTAATCATCATAGTCTTCTCCCTCCATCTGGGAGAACCTCTGGTTCTAGATCTTGCAATGCTTTTATTCATAAGTCTTCTATACACTGTTCTTCATCACGACTTTCAGTTCTTCTGCTTGATTGATTTCATATCAGGCTGGTAATCTTGTGATTCTTGATGTAATGATTGGTTGTTATGGTTTCTCTTCCTTTCTTGGAATCCTCATGTTCTTTTTCATGTTTTTATTTAGCTCTTGGGTCCATGCAGTTTCTTATAGATTCCATGCCCTAGAGATTCCACTTCTTCATCATAGGATCACGGATCTGGATGGACAACCATGAATACTTTAAGGCTTCTCTTTGAAGAGGTCTTCTTCTGTGGTTGAACTAAACACGTACTGTCTTTCATGGATGCTACCATGGATATATATATTTCATCATCTTCAATGGATCATAGGATTAGCTCCCTCCTAATCCTTGCTTCATGTATAAGTGCATATAATCGGCTCCCTCCATCTAACAGAGTCCACGCTTCCATCTACATCCTTATTGTCTTCTGCAATATATAATTGGCTCTCTTGTCTAATAGAGTCCACGCTTTCATCTACATCCTTATTGTTTTCTGCAATGTATGATTGGCTCTCTTGCTTCCGTCTTGTTTTTCTACAAAATGTCATAAGCCTTTTTCCAATTTCCTCTCGATTGCTAACTTCTTTCTGTCTTTGCTTCTACTAAGCCTCTTCATGATTAATTCGGCTTATCTTGCAATAGCTTCCACATGATTTGCATTTCATTCTTTCATGTGTATTTTCCAATGATATCTATTTTCATCTTGTTTGTTCTTCCATAGGTATAGTTCTTCTTGGAACACATTATCTTCCAAGAGATAGATATACAAGATATGTATAGAGACGATGCAAACAAGATATGTACAAGAAATAAGAAGAGTGTTGTTACCTTTTAGAAGAAGAAGTCTCTTCCATCCTGCTTAGTCTTCTTTGTAGGTTCCTTTTCTTCGGCAACTGATGCTTCATGTTTCTCTTTCCTTTTCTTTAGCTCAGGACAATGACTCTTGTAGTGACCATACTTTCGATAGTTGAAGCATTGCACTTCTGAAATGTCTTTCTCTTGATTTGGCTTCCTCCTTGATCCAAACTTCCTTTTCTTCCTAAAGTTCTTGAATCTTGCTATGAAATCTTGATCGTTGTACTTCTTTTGGGGTTTCTCTTTTGCACTGATCCTTGATTCTTCTTGAGCACAACAAGTCCAAAGTTCTTCAAATGTCGGATACTCCTTTCTTGTGTTCATGCTTGCGGCAAATGCATCCCACGTCTTAGGAAGACCATTGAGTACTGTGTTTACCAATTCCTTCTCTGAGATGATCTCTTCAATAACTTGTAGTTAATCTCTTAACTGGGATATCCTTACAAAGTATGATGTTATGTTGTTGTCATCATTCATCTTCATGTCACAGAGCTCATTCTTTAGACTCATAACTTGTCCAATGTTTCTGACTGAGAAGAGATTTGTTAGGGCATCGTACATCTTCTTCAATGAGTCAAGATGGGAGATGTAGGGTATCAAGTGGTATTTAATGGAATCCACTATGATACTCATGGCATTGATGTCAACATATTTGAACTTCTCCATAGCTGCAACATTCTGCGGTTCCTTCTCTTCTCCTTCTTCAAACTCTGGCTTCACGATCTTTCCTTTCACAATATCCAGCACTTTATTCTTGGCAAGGATGAGGTCAAGTGTTGTCTTCCACATTCTGAAGTTAGAGGCTCCATCTAGATTTTTCTCAGACTTCATAGAGTTTGTCATGGCTGCTTGACTTGGTCAAACCCTAGATTTGACCAAAAATTCAAACTTCACGTCTTGGCTTTCTGAGAGTACCAGGAGATGCGTTGGGCTAGGGCACACTGATCTATCTGAAGATTAGGTCAATCCCTTCACTTAAGGTGCCTCAATAAGAGGTTTAGGGTTTCTACAACTACATCTGCTAGTAACCCTAGCTGCAGTGTCTTGGAAGTTGCTTCTGCTAGTAACCCTAGCGACAGTTCCTTAGCGAGCTCAATATCCTAGCGGCTATGTTTCCTTCCAGCGTTTAGGCTGTCTGAAGGAGGTGTAGGCCCGTAACCTGTTAGAATATAGAATATGGTGTGCTCATTTTACCATTGACGATACCCTCGTCACCCAACCATAGGTCGAAGCCTCCCTCCAAGCACCTTAACCTTGACTGAGAATTACTTCGGAAGCAAACCCTAGGCTAGATAGCCAAAAAAGATGTAGCGCATATTCCTCCAAGGATAGTGCACCAACAATAGTTGATCAAATAGTCCAAACCCTAGACAAGAGATAGTCAAGCCAATATTGAAAACTAGTTGTTGTTGCAGCTGCACCTGCAGCTCTCCTCCACATGTGCGCACTAGACTGGGAACTGCAGTGCGCACCAAACTAGGAACTGCAATTCTGAGATGCTGTCAAATGAGAACTGGTGCCCTGTATTTATACTAGTTCTGCCAGATTTGTTGGGGCCGACTTCTCCTTCTGGATATGTGTCTATTCAGTATATTATTATTATTTATGGCCGACTTCTTTTATTGGAGGCTAATAAACTAATATAAATTATCTTCTTCAGCCGACAAGACTTCTAGGATTATTAGCCAATTCATTAGGGTTTCTCTTGCTTCCTGGAGTCTCCTATTCTCGTCAGGTTCACACGTGGAGGTAAATACCTCCCGTAGCTACCATAATATTAACACTTTCTTCATTAACTGATTTCTCTCCTTGGGATCCAAAGGAGGTTTATTATCCTCATCAAGGGAATTTGGGATTATTTTATATAATGACCCTCTCTTATAGTTTTCACATTCTTTCCTCTAGTGATATCATGGCCAGTACTTTTAAGGATTCACCCCCACAGCCAGTTATTGGCAACTCAAACAATAATACATTTACATTGTCCACATGCCTTAGCATGGTAATCCTATTTTATGATTAATTACAAGCTGGGGGAAACAAGGGTGTTACATGGATCATGGCTTGCATCACCATTATCTCATTTTATATTATAATCAATGAGACGGGTTCACCTTTGTTCCAACCGGCTCAAGGCCTAAGACAGGGTTGCCCTTTGCACCCTATAGGTTCTTGCTTGTGTTCGATGGCCTTAGTCGTGCAATAGCAGAAGCAAAAAGAATGAAAGGATTTCATGGCATTCATATGGGGTGTTTAGAATGCCTAACACACTTATTCTTTGTGGAAGATATACCAATTTTCTATTCTTGTGTAGATTTCGATAACAATATTTTGAAAGATATTCTTGCGCTATTTTGTGAGGTAACAAGAATGCTTATAAATGTCGAAAAATGTACCGTCTATTTTTCAGATGCATAAGGGACTCATCGCCATTTATTTTCTTTTCCTTCCAACTTCTGCATTCACAAGATGGGAGATGGATTCAAGTACCTTGGCTTCAATCTCAAACCTAATAAATATGGCTTTACTGATTGGAACTGGTTTGTAGCTCGGATAGAACGCAGGATTCAATTTTGGCATAACAAATGGATCTCCCATGGGGGCAGACTTGTGCTAATAAAATTTGTTATTAAAGCAATTCTCGTTTACTGCCATCTTCTGAAACTTATCTCAAAAGGGGTATTGCCTTGCATTCAGAAAATTTGTTTCAATTTCCTTTGTAAAGGCAGCTCTAAGTATCTAGGTTCACATTTGGTGAACTAGAAAACTAAACCAAAAAGTGGTGGAGGATGGGGTTAAAAGACTTATGGATTTTCGATCATGCTTCATTAGCAAAACCTCTATGGATTTTTTTGACTAGCAACAACTGATGGAGGCGTGTCCTAATCGCCAAATATATTGAGCCAAGTACTCTTATGGACTAGATTCAACAAAGAAGAAAATTTGCATTCAATGCCTCGAATCAATGGTGGTCGATCTCCCAAGATTTTATGATTGTTGGTCACCTCCTGGCATGGAAAGTTGGATTGGGCAGGTAGGTAAATATTGGGTCTAATGTAATGGCTATATGTGGGGACTATATATTTCTATCCGATAATTTAGTGGATAATTTGTGTGAACTAGGGATCTATACTCTTAATCGCATTGGATATATTACTCTCACTTCAATTTGGCATCAACATTGGCTTTCAGCAAAGGATTTAGGGCTGGTGAATAACTGAGAAGGGGAATGGTCCCAATATACATCAGAGCTTGGGCAAGCTCAAGTCCATCTAACAAAGGTCGAGGATGATATTGTTTGGAACTACCCAAATGCAAGTGGCAGGTACTCCACCAAACTGGGATATCAAATGATTATTGATGCCAGATTCTTGTTGGTGGTATAAACCTCTCTAGCAATTGAATGGTTCACCAAAGGGAAAAAAATTCTTTTGTCTTATTCTTAAGAAACGAGTTCTAACTTGGGACCGATTGTAGAGGTCGGCCAAGCACGGCCCATGTATTTGTTATCTTTGTAAGTGATCCGAAGAAACAAGTCTTCACTTGTTTTTGGACTATGTTTTTTTGTGACAAGTCTGGCAAGAACTTGAAAGTCATTTGAAGCTTAGTTGTTTGTGGGATCGTGATTCTTTGTTCACCAATTTTTTTGAATTTTTTCATGTAAATTAGTTGAAACCATTTCAGACGCTCCCTCTCTTGGTCATGTGGGGCATATGGTGGGCTCGCAATTCTTATCTTTTTAATGGCAAGCCACAACCTTCTTTTAAGGTATCTCATGAGGTTTTGACTTTGTTGGTTCACTACAAGTCCTTGAAAAGAGTCAATATTGTTGGCCCCATTATAAATCAATCCCAATTCAACTTGGGGATTTTTCAATGGAGCCTGACAAGGGCCTGGACACCTCTGTGGTGCAGGCTTTCAAGTGCATTTTTCCAATACTCATTTTTATTGCTAGCGAATTCAATTTGGGCAAGGGTACAAACAATAAGGTAGATTTCATGGCCCTTTTCTATATGCTAAAGTGTGTTATAGATCAAAATCTTTCTGCGATCTAGGTTTTCAAAGATTCCAAACTAACCATTGATTGGATGCTGGGAAAATTAATTATTGAAAATATGGACCTCCAGATCCTGGGACAACAGTTAAAAGTTATCTTTACATCTTTTAAATTCATATGCTTTTGGCATATATATCATGAATTGAACTCTTCTGCTGACAATCTTTCAAAGGAAGCATTGGTATTTCCATAGTTTCAACTAATTCAGGAGGAATTTTCGGATAGGGAGGTAATCTCCATACGGGAATAAGCTATTTTATAACTGTAAATGTGAAATAGGCCTCAAAATTTTGATCTATTTTGGTTCAAAAGTATGGATTAAGGTTAGTACATGTAAAAGTTAAATGTTCTAAAATGGTTTTTTTAAAGCAATTTTTTAAAGGATCTTTTGTTTTACGCTCTGGGTGCCTAAGGAATGTAACTCTTTCTTAAGAGAAATAAATGTTATGATTTTTTTTCGGGGGATTTTTTTTCTAAGCTCTTATAATTTATCATTAAATTGTTCTACGAGACATGTCAAAGAATATGGAGGAACCCCAAAAATAAACATTGTAAACTTGTAATCACAATAACATTCAATATTTTACGATGAATTAAATTGTCAGTACCACATTTACTGCATTAATTTTAGCACCCTTCCGCCAAGGATTGGTTGGATCTTTCTAAAATAATTTGGCATCATAATGGTGTGTGTTGATACAAAAACACTATCATAGTATGTTGGAATTTTTTACTATTCATGTAACCATGGCACCCGGCCTTTTATTGTGTCATATTCTATGTCATAATTCACAACAAAAATCTAATGTAGGGTGATGAAATGTTGATGCAATTAAGTGTTTTTTTTTGTCTCGTAGTGTTGTTTCCGTCATACCACGATGCAAACATGACATAGGATCTGACGCCATTTCACAATACACGCCAGATTCTATGTCATAATTCACAACAAAAATCTAATGTAGGATGATGAAATGTTGATGCAATTAAGTGTTTTTTTGTGTCTCATAGTGTTGTTTCCATCATACCACGATGCAAACATGACATAGGATATGACGCCAATTCACAATACATGCCAGGAAGAAAAATAAAATCATTGGAACATGGTTGACAAGGTATTGACGATGCAATGTTGCGACGATAGAGTCCTATATGGTAGTAGTGAGGCATCCATTTGCATAATATACTCTTAAATAATGATTTTCCAAAGGAAGAGAAATCAATTCCAAGAATATTCATAAAAAAGGGTTGATTCTCAATCCCTTATTTCCCAAAAGATAGCATGGAAGATATGAGTTGCCCATTTATTCATATTATTTGAGATATATGATCAATTTCCCTTATTTCCCAAAAGCTAGCATGGAGGATATGACTTGCCCATTTATTCATATTATTTGAGATATATGATCCATTAGAGAAAGTGATATTTCTTAAGAGATCATGTCAAGAGAGGTGCACACCATTTTTTTGTTTTCCATATATCAACCCATATAATTGATTTATCATTGTACCATCATTAGATGGTCTTACTCAATAAAACAATCGTAAATTACTTTAATTTTTTTTAAGGCCAATAATCAATTAATCTAGCGACTTGAAGGGACACAAAATGGTAGGTCACTTACTAAAAGGAAAATCGGTGATCGAAGACATATCCTTTTGAGGAGAGTGCCTTATAACTCAAATAGTTGACATAAATAACAAAGGCCTATCTACATAGGAAAATAATATAAAGAGATTAAGTAGTAACTCATGGATTTGCTAACTCAAGTACATGACCTTGCTTTTAAAAGTATATATTTTTGTAATCTACCAATATAGATAGATATAGAAAAATCAAAACTAGGAATATGGCAGAAGACATGTCTCATGACTTCACATGTCATCATTTACATGATAAAAGACATGTCTTATGACTTCATATGTGATTCTTTGTACTGTAAAGTTTATCTTGATTTTTAATGAATAACATTGTAATTGCTTTAAAAGAATAATCAAAACTAGGGAAATAAATCTATATGAGAGGGGAGAAGAAATAAAGGGCCAAAAACTATCCACTACTTAGAAAAGGCTAAGGTTAAACTTGCAAGAAAAAAGAAGTCCCCAATACCTCGCCAAGAGAGAGATAAGTAGGCGAATTAGAAAAATCCACATTAATTTTTAGCTTGAAAATGTTTTTCCAGGCCATTTTTCTCCACTAAATGATCTGGATTATTTTCGGAACGAAATGAAAGCAGAGATATTACAATGAAATACACACAACTATTGCCATAAACAAAGAAATGCAACAATACATGATTTCTATTAATGAAAGACATGTACATCGACTGTAAAAATATAGAGTGAATGAACTCGCTAGAATCGTTACAACTTATCTTTGAGAATAGATGTGACAGCTACACTCATTCACAAGAAGATGAGTACAATGAGGCTTTGAAGGCCTTTTACAAAAAACATGAATTCCAAAAACCTAGACATCCAAAAACATAACCCTAGGAGATGAAGAGCCAAAATTCATGTGAGCCCCGTTGGGGTAAGTTAGTACATCAACTTCCCGGGGTCGTAACTTTTGCATACAATCTTTGTTTTAGGCATGTGATAGCTCATTGGAAAGGTATTTTTGAGAACTACACATTATGTTGTTAAACTCTGACTATGTCACTAATTTGATTGTGGCAAACCTAAAAAATATTGTTTAGGGCCTCAAAACGGCCCCAGAAGTACAAAAAGATGTATTGACATGAAAACTGTCAAAAAAAGCTAGTTGGAATAGCTGGGAAGCCACCGATATCCACCTGGATGTTGTGTAGGGCTTCAAGACAACCCCTAAAGTGCAAAACCCACAAATACAAAGAGATGTCACCATTACAGAGAAACATGTTGAACTGAAAACTGTCAAGATGAGACAAGTGGAATTTGGAATAGGTGGGTGGCCACCAATATCCACCTGGATCACTAAAAACCTCTTCATAAGATTTTTTTTTTTTTTTCCATCATCTCTGTAACTTTTTGTGAGCTACTAGAATTATTACCTATAAAAGTGCCTTGATTAAAATGATCATACTAACTAAATAAAGATAGATAATGAAAACATTAACCTTGAAAATAGATATATATAGTCATGTGTCAGAGTATTTCTTGTTATAGCAAATGAGATGTGTTTTCGCTCAATAAGTTTTTGTTTTTCAAAAGTAGTAAAAAAGATCATGGTTATCACCAATTCATTGAAGTTATCACAACCAATTCATTGAAGTTATCACAAGTCTCCTTATCATCTAAACCAATGTCACAACAAGAGAATTATTATGTATTCTCATTGTTGATTCCTTGAACAAAACCCTTAACAATGTATCTATATACAACATTCGAGCAAGTTTCAACCCTTACCATATTATCAAACAATACAACGCAATTTACAAGCTATCCATTTAATAATAATAATAATAATAATCTATTTTGAAGGTCACGGTCAAGCTAGACATCAAATTGGTGTATGAGACCCCCTTGTTTGTGGGAAAAGGGACTCCCTCTGAGCAACAATTTGACTGCTAAAGTCTATAGAAATGTGCATGCTCTACCCCTTCTAGATTTGAACCTGTAACCTCCTAGGAACATAATCAACCATCTATACAACTATAATCAACCATCTATAAACAATTTTACCTCATACGTTAAGGAAATCCATTCAACCACCCATATAATATAAAGTTTACCATAAATAAAATTAATTATTTAACCATAAAATAATTGCATTTATACATTTAAGTATTATATTAATTTTTTTTTAATGCAATAAAATTAAAAAATATTAACTCTATTAATAATAATTAAACCAACTTAAATCATTTTCATCCCTCATCATTAAATCTCTATAATTATGATTTTTTTTTCACATATTATATACAGTCTAAGTGGGCCTAATGGTTAAGAACATGTGTTTCCTCTTAAGAGGTCGCAAGTTCAAATCCAGAGGGGGGTAGGGTATGTATACCTCCGTAGACTTTACCAATCAAATGGGTCTCATACACCAATTTGGTGTCTAATCCATAAAGTCCATGTAGAACAAGCCCAGGGATCGACCAAAGCTCTTCTGAGCCCAACAATAGGAAAAAAAACACCCACAACAAAAAACAGGACTGGTCTCTCCAAACAACATCAACTAATCCTATAAAACATGTTGGAAATAGAACTCTAGAAAGCGTGTACAACATTTAATCATCAGTATAGAGATAGGTACAATGTTGGGCCTTCATGTCCATCAACCAACTGAGTATAATTTAGACTTCCTTCCTGTCGTGTCCATCAACCTCCCTATTATAATCTCTATAAGTGTGCAAGTAGTTTAGTGTCGAGATCTTCTGAATAAGTGTCTGTTGACGAGAAAATTTGACATGCCGTCAACTCGAAGAATAGATCCGGTCCGTGGTTGTCTAAATAACCCAAGCTATTTGGTGTAACCTATTATAACGGGTTTAATGGCTCCATTAGCCAACTAGGGTCTTAAAGATAGAAAAATGAAATAAACTAACTAAAGAAAAGATTCTAACAATCAACTAATCAATATTTAAGAACGAAAAAAAACTCAATTCTGAGTATTGATATTATCCATCATTTAACATTAGAAATAAATTCCTCAATAATCAAATGATCAATTGATCACACCTAAAAAAATGGAATAAGAAATTATGGACAGCATATAACATTTAACAGTATGAAAACACCATATGATGACAAGCTAAAGCTAAAACCAACCATAATAACATTCTCATAATGCAACAGTAATGAAAGAATGAAATGGAATTAGCATCACATAGGTCTAAAGCCAAAGATGAATTGATTTCTCATATTCTTTCTCAAAATCACATGCCCATATTGTAGTCCTGGAAGAATTTTTGAGATAATAGACTCTTAAAGATTGAAAAAATTAATACATAAATGATAACAATTAACCATGTATTGATAAAAAAGACTAAAGTTAATTTAAGACAATGCATAATCAATTATTAAAATAATATGAAGATATTATAATGAAAATAAAACCATTTTACTCACAGGACAAAAGCCATTAAGAAACCTGGAATTCCATATTCTTCTTTGAAAATACTCGTCCATTCTCCCAAAGATTCCAACCATCCGTTACTCCATTTGAAAAGAAGAAAAATTTTAAAAATAAATAATATACAAAAGAGAAAGGATAAAAATCCTTCTCTCCAATTCTTGGATCCCATGGCTCTGATCTTTCTCATATATTTATACAATGAATGAATAGTCTGAGTGTCACTATTAATTTTCGTCACATGAAATTTGTCTCGTAAAGAGACATCAATATCTCTCAAATCGTCCATTTTTGGGGGAAAATTTCTAAGAGGAAGGTAAATGGGTCCATTTGGGTTCTGGGTTTTCAACCATTTCTTCAAATTTCTCACGGTTTGGCTACAATCAATCCCGCAAAATCATCTTTCTGATCTTGACGCCTTTCCAAATTTTATCTGTTGTTGCTCATAAAATTATGTGTAGCAATCCAATATTATTTTTAGATCAATCATCTTGAACGTATTTGGATAATAAAATCAAGCCATGATCAGATCCGTATCAAATATTTGATAATAGAAACCTGTGAAACAAAAAGAAACCTAAATTAATAACCTAAAAATT
>ML781126.1:359379-385673 GCA_009831015.1 Picea engelmannii | reverse complement strand
AAATTCTAGAAGCTTCAAGTTAATGGAGAAGAGAAAAATATTAATTTTGGTTTTTTACAAAATCAAACAAATCATAGATAATTCTTTTTTATTATTATTATTTTTATTTTGAAATGAGATGCAAAATGAAAAAAAGAATTTAACTAATTAATATCACCAAATGATTTTATGAAAATGAGAAACCAACCAAGATATTATTTGATGAAGTATTGAACACATTATTCAAAATATTCAAACGTGCTAATGAGCAAAAGAAAGAACACATAATCATAATTTAAACGAAAGTAAACAATTGATAAAAATTAACGTTTTTGTTTAAATTGAGATTTCTATGCTCGTTTCTAAATTTTGACATATACTCTTGTAATGAATGTCTCATATTATAGTGAATGTCTTAAGTTTGTCTCAAATCAAGTCAAGGTATGGAACTATTTGAAAATGTTGATTCTGTAGCTCATCATAATTATCAAAATTCTAATGGGGGCCCTTTAAATTTCGTAAAAAATTAGGGGGAGTTGTTGGGGCCCAACAGTGTCATGATCCACTTTTTCCAGAAAGTTAATCTCAGAACCTGTAAGTCATTTTTTTCATTCAGCCAATCGATTACTATCAATGAGTCACCCACCACCTGTAAGCCAAAAGACAAAGAGAGCAAAGACCACATCCCTAAAAGTTCTGCTCTCTTGTGTTAATGCCTCGTCCACAATTCAACATCTACCTAAATTATGATTCTATTAAGCGCTATATTTAATGTAAATGATCTACTTTTAAATTTACATCTCCGCTGTGTTAAAACAAGGTGACACATATCCATATGACCATATTGTATGTGTATATTAACCATCAACAGAAGGCGTACATAGGGGCCAATATTTCTTGGAGATCTAAAATTTGTATTGCTTAATTAAGGACTAATTCTCATCAACTCCGTTGTGAAATAGAGCGCTGGAAAAGGCCAAAAGAAATGTGGGAGGAAAGAGTACGTATTTTGTGCTCTTCCGGAAAAGTGGAAACAGAAAAACATTTCATTTTAGAATGTGAGGCCTTCAAAGACAGCAGGGAAAATTATGCAGGTATTCTGGAAGCTAGTTCTTGGGATAATCTATTCAGCGAAGAGTTTGTCGAGAAGATGGGAGTGGTTATTGTAAAACTTCACAGAAAAATGGCTGAATACAAAAGCCAGATGGAAAAGCAATATGTCCCATAGGCTATTTTTAGCCTAGTGGACGTTAAAAATACTTTCTTCTTTATTTCTTAACATAGTAGGCTATTTTTAGCCTAGTGTACGTTAAAAATACTTTCTTCTTTCTTTCTTAACATAGCAGTGACCAAACCCTAATAAAACACTTCTCTCTCCCTCAGCTTTACCCAATATTTTCGATTAACTCTCCAACTTTCTCCAAACAGATATCGACTCGTCGTGTTCTCCCCTCAAAGTAGGCAATTGCTTATTTCTGCGCCCTTCCTTCTGCAAGGATAATGAAGAAGATACAGAAACTCCCATTATCAAAGGCGATGCCTTTGCTTCCTCCTATTGCATTTGCATTTACTGTAAAACCGCACATAACATTCTCCAAGTTCTACACCCAAACAACGAACCCATCAACAACTCCACAAAGAGGTGTTGCCACATAATTTTTTATCAATAAATGTGGTTTAACAAAGAAAGAAATTGCAAAAGCTTTTAAACCTTGTGAAATGTATCGTCTCGCAAAATGAAGTCAAAATTTGGAAGAAATTTTGAATTTTTTTTAAATGGTTGTGGTTTGACCACCCCTGCCCAGATTCGAAAGGTGGTCCTTTACAACCCTAGATTTTTCTTTTGCAGAGTCGAAAGAAACATACAGCATAAGCTCAGCATCCTCGAGACTTTTATAAAGGAAGAGTATATCGGCAAACTCGTTTATGGCGATGCCAGAATAATTAATCTGAGTGAACAGAAGCTTAAATCTTCATTTTCACATTTGCAAGGATTGGGTATTGAAGGTGAAACACTCTCGAGATTGGTGGCGACGCAGGCCCGTTTACTCAGTACTGCAGAGGAAAAAGTTACGGAGTCTTTTAAACAGGTCGAGGATTTGGGGCTAAAGAAAGGATCATCGATGTTTGCATATGCTTTGCTGGAAATATTGGGATTAGGAAAAGAAAAGTTAGATGGAAGACGATTGTGTTTGAGAAGTCTAGGTTTCTTTGAAAAAAAAAAATTGGATTTATTGAGGCGGCTGCCGATGGTTTTGGGCCTTTTGGAAGAAAAAATGAAGCGCAATGTGGATTTTCTTTTCAACTCCGTGGGCAATTGGATGATTTTGTTCAGTATTCATTTATGTTTGGAGCCAGCATAGAGAAGAGGATAATTCCTCGGTATAGAGTAGTGGAGGCATTGAAATCCATGCAAGTGTTGAAAACAGAGATGCATCTTCCACCGCTTTTTCAGTTGCCGGAAAAACATTTCCTAGAGAAATATCAAATATGTTTATTCGAATGTAGAATCACCAGTTCTACTAGATATTTACCACTACATGAACATAGGAAAATTGAGCACTAACAAGGACACATCAACTGAATCAGATGTAGGGCCAATGCTAGAGGCCAAGAACCACCGTGTGAAATCTGGAAAGTCGAGAATTGACCAGGATACATGAAGTGATGGGATGTAGGGCTGAGACAAGAGCCCTTCAAGAAAGTTTCTCATGAATGGAAGGATGTTGTACATGATGTCATGGAACTAAACCGTGAGAAATGGCACCAGTTTTTTGTGGAAAATACTGAAAGACAAGGCAGAGTACTCAGACAAGAAAATTACAGTGCTTGAATAAACGATAAAGACTAATAACCTGAACGTCTGTAGCAGGCTGTTTCAGTGGACTAAGGGATAGATGGCTCACAACTCCATGAGATTCAAGGGAACATCACCAATATGAAGACCAAGATAATTTAAACACCTCAGTATACCAGCCAGAAGGAATTGCATATAATATGGGCTATTCATCAGCAACTAAAACGACTTGTAAGTTACATATAAGCTCTATCAGGGGGAAGCAACTTTTGTAGTCTTGTCTAGGTTTTTCATAATTAAGTCTGTTGTTAGGTGTAATGGATTACTGCATTTTTTTTTCTTTTTTCTTTTCTTTCCTTTCTTTTAATTATGGATGATGTTGTCGTTGGGGAATACTATGAACAATCTGAGATAGTAGGGATAGTTAGGCAGAGTACTGTCGGACTCTGTTATTTTTGGTTTGTGAAACTTATGAGAGAAATTAGGGATAGATGGAAATCCCATTTTTGTAAGATGTACCTGATCTCATCTATATATGTGACTATATATTAAAAAAATCCTATTACTTAGCAAAAAAAAGAGAGACATGAAAACATTTGCAAAGATTGTGAGCATTTGTTCGTGCCTTCATTATGACTTTTCATGTGCAATCGTTTCACTTTTTTCCACCAAAACCCTGTTAAAATCCCCACTTTATAACAACTCTATAGCTACAGTGGCAATAGAAGAGTCTAGAGAGGGTTGTTATAACTTCAAAGTCATACATCCGCTAGTTAATTGTTTTGAGAAGCAAAATTGACAGTATTGCTTTATGCTTTTCCATTCAAGTTACAACTCACTAAGATTGGAAAGAGATAACACATATTGATTTTTTATTAACACATCACCTTCTACTGTCTGTAGTGAACTCTTGGATTTAATTAGAAAGCTTGCTATTTTACTCAAGAGAGTTCGGACTGCCTCTAAAGTCATACTTATCTTGCCCGCAAAGGCCTCATCTTTGCAAATAGAAGCCAGCTTATCAACTCATTTCAATGAAGAGTGTTGTGAATTATTTGTTTTTTAAATATTCATAGATTTTAGTCATTGTGTGAATGAGTAGTCTAGTTGTACTCTCTATTATGCCTACTTCATTTGTTTGGTGTGATGGTTGATGATTCTTACCATTACAGTGTAGATTTCCCATCTTTCAACAAGTTTTGAAAGTGGTGTAACAATTTTAACTTATTAAGGGAACACCAACCTTTTTTTTCAAAGGAAAAATTGTTATTTATAGAGAGAAAGGAAATTACATTTTTCACTCTGTAAATTTCATGGACATAGTAAACTAATCCCACCAAAAATTTTCATCTTTCATCTTATTAAAAAAAAAAAATCTCTTCAACTGTCCTTGACTTAGACCATACATACTTTCTTATAGATGAACTATAAAGGTTCCAAAATTGCAAAAATAACAAACATCATATCTGCCTCCTAATATCTCATATCAGTTAACTGCCCTCGACAGATCTATAAATCCTTTTATCTTTTAAACACAGAAACAAAATCTCAAAATCTAATCATAGATGAGACAGAAATTCCATCTCTGACCTTGTCCAATGACATGAACCCTTCAGCTATCTGTTGACTTCCTTTTGATAACGAGTCCACTTCCTCATTCAACTCTTAGAAAACATGAGTACACGATATTTCTTCAAAGGAATTTGCTACTTTTTTCAGTTGGTCCCCAATAGGCCTGAGCAAGATGTTATTCAACTGTGAGGTGCCTTTCATCCAATTAATGACTAGGGTAGAATCTCCAAAAATCTGGATGCTTTTGACACTTTTTTTCAAGGCACATCTAACAAGAAATCTCTAAGCCATGAATGCAGAAGTTGTTTGATCCTTCCCCCAAACCAGTGTTAAACTTGACACAATGCAAATCTGATATGAACAAACTCCCTCATCACTGTTAAGCTCTGGTGGGCCTTGTCCTGCGCCATTGAAAGAGTCCAATGCTTGGGACTTATCTATGTCCAGATCACCCAACTATATAGGAACCCCTTGCTTGTCAGGAATTTTGCAACTTGAAAATAAAGATCTAATCTGAGAGAAACATTGAAAGGTAGCAACATGTTTTCTTCCAAAATTTGGGAATTTTTGGCTTGCCAGATACCCCATATAATTAAGCAAGTCAAATATCTATACTCTTTTAACTCTTTTTTGTTACACCGTGCTTTCAAACTATCTTCCATAGAATGACCTTCCCATACATTTTTAACACTTGTAACCTGTTGTGCCTCAATCCATATTTGTTGTCTATGTCACTAGATTCCCCTTGCTTATCAGGCATTTTGCAACTTGAAAACAAAGATCTAATCTGAGAGAAACATTGAAAGGTAGTAACATGTTTTCTTCCAAAATTTGGGAATTTTTGGCTTGCCAAATGCCCCATATAATTAAGCAAGTCAAATATCTATACTCGTTTAACTCTTCTTTGTTACACCATGCTTTCAAACTATCTTCCATAGAATGACCTTCCCATACATGTTTAACACTTGTAACCTGTTGTGCCTCAATACCTTCCCATACATTTTTAACACTTGTAACATGTTGTGCCTTAATCCATATTTGTTGTCTATGTCACTGGATTCGGCGAACTTTAAGCTTGACGTTTGGAATTCCCCAAATTTCAAAGGTTTCCGAATAAAATCATTGGGATTTGTTGATCCTGAAGACAAATCTAAAGGCGATTTCTAATTCAAATTAAATCATGCAAAAAAGGGTTTTAAAATTTAAATTCGTTGAAACGCAATGAGAATCGTTGAAATTCATTTTTTTAAGGGTTAATTTACAAAAAAATCCCTGCACCGCCTTCTGTTCACTTTTTCCTCCCGTTGTGTCGCCTTGCATTAATCCCACTCACTTAATCACCCTAAAATCGACAGCTCCTGATTTCTTTGAACCTACATGTGGACTGTCATCATAGCGTGAGTATTGACAATGGAGGCTACAGACCACATCCTCACGGCTATAGTCAATTTCACTCTTGACGGTGACTACAGGTTTCAAATGAAAGAGGAGGCTACAGTATACAAACCACTGACCAGACCAAATTCCAAACTGGGCTACTGACCAAGGTTCGAACTTTGTGGGCAGCCTTACCGAGAGCGGCATGCACAACATGTCTTTCAAAATAAAATATATTTTAAAAACAACATATCGTACAATATATATTTATTAAAAAATGCTTGTATTCATTTAATTTGAAAAAGTAAATTATAAATTGAAAATGACGAGGCTTTTTAGTACCAATTGTTTTGTATCATTTTCATTTTTAAATATATGTTTAATTATTATTTTTTTTTTCGAGGGAAACACTCCTAGGGAAACCCACCAGGCACTTCCCCTCATTTAGAGGATGGTACTCAGCGTAAACTAGATTTTGTAGAAAGCCAAGGCTTTTTTGATAGTGTACTCATTTAAGAGCTTAACATGTCACTTGCGGGAATTGAACCTGGGTGGGGGGAAAACATCCCTCGGCACAAACCACTCGAGCTAAACCCAATTGACATATGTTTAATTATTGATATTGGTATGTAGTTTTCATTTTTACCATATGTTTAAATAGTATAAAAGTATATTGAAATTGTTACACACACACACACACACACACACACACACACACACACACACACACACATATATATATATATATATAAATTTTACTATCGAATTTTTGTCGAACTTCAAGGTTGCCGAACTTGAACACGAATTCGAACCAGGTGACTTAGTTTGTTGAGAATATGAACACTAATTAGCAAATGAGTGATAATTTCTTTCTTATTCCTGCACAACATACAAATCTTTGGACCATGTATGCTCCTTCACTGTAAAACCTCCCATGTCAAAGTCTTATTCATTATTTCTAACTAAAAAAAATCCGAGTCTTTTTGGGATATTTAAACTTCCATGTCAATTTCCACCACTAGACTGGGCCCTGGCTCTTGTATATCTGAAACAAACATAGCTTTGTATATCAAGTATGCAGTGTACTCACCCAATGTCTTATACCATGCAAGAGGATCCTTGTCATCTCTTAGCACGATATGGACTCTTTGAAGACTTTCCATGTATTCATTCCATAATGTTGCACACTTTCCCTCCAAACCCATCTCTTGTGCACTCTTCCACCCTTGCTGCCAAATGTCTATCAATTCCAATCTCCCACTTGATTCAAGGTATAGAATCCCCTATCTTGAATATTTCATGTCATGTCTTATGTTAGTCTAACCATTCCATTACATCCTAACCAGGGAAAGGATCAACTCCAATTCTGACACGCTCACCATTCCCCACCCTCCAAAAATTAACCAATGCCTAATCACAAAAAAGGCTTGTACTGAATCCTTCCAAGGAGTGGAAACATTGTGTACATTCTTACTTGGATTCTTGATCTAGTCAACTAGGGTACCAAGACTTACGTCTTTCTGTTCAATTATTTTATTCCATAGTCATTCTTTTGTAAGAAATCTACATAGGCTCTTCACTACCAGGGGCTTACAAAAAATGTATATTCTTCAATTCCTATCCACCTTCTTCCTTTGGGTTAGCTACGTCCCGTGATTTTACAAAAGGGATTCGTTCAGTTTCTTTTTCCTTAACAATAAGAATTTGAAACATTTTTTCCTAATCTTTTCTATGATCTCTTTTGGAATGTAATCTAAATAATGTCAGAACACCGGGATAACTTCCAGAATTGACTTCACTAAAGTCAATATACCCCCCATATACAACCATATATTACACCACTAATTAATTCTTGGTTCAATTTTTTCCAAAAAGCACCCCTAATCTCTCTTACTATATCTATTTGGCTTTAAAAGGCATCCCAAATATTTGAAACCCTCTTGAAAGTTAATATGCTTGAAAGGAAAAAAATCAGAGCAACCGATATTCTATGTCCTTTTCCAGATCATTGAAACAAATTTAAGATTTTTGAACATTGACTTCCATGCTTGTCGTTGTACTATAAATCTCCATGATTTCCTACATTTTTCTTACTTCCCTTGGATTACTGTTAGAGAACAGAAGAACATCATTAACAAATAAAATGTGAGTTAAAGATAAGTCCTTGCCAATTCTAACACTTGAAATGACTCCTATCTTTTTTGCTTCCATAATGGCTCTAATTAATCCTTTAGCTACAAGTAAGAACTATTGCAGTGACAAGGGACACCCTTGTCTCAGCCCTGTGGACAAATGTAAGGTTTCCCTCCATCCCCTTTGCTTCTTTTAATTATTGTTGAAGGCTTAAGTAGATCTATAGTAGAGGCGAAAAGGAATGGATCCTTGAAATGTTTGAAGTTAGGCAATACGTTTTTTGTGTCAATGATGTATTGTTATTTTGAAATGGCTCCAGACATTATGTCAATAAACTAAAGGAAATATTGGATTATAGTACAACGTCTAGAATAGAAATTAATATAGAAGAAAAACTCAACATCGGTAAAAAATCGACAAGGATCCTGAAAACATCTCCTCAGAAAAAAATTGGCGAAAAAATCGGAAAACCTCGGCAAACATTAAAAAATACATAATTTATTCATTGTTTTTTCAAAATTTTAAACATTTTTCAATATATAAAGCAACAATAACATCATATAAACACGTAGGCACATACATATGGAGAAAGAACTGATATATATGATATAGCGGATGCCAAATAAAAACCGATATATCGAATTCATTACTGAAATTTTGAAACCAATACAAAATGACATCAATGATCACATATATAAATGTATATGTCCCAAAACTAACAACTAGCTATATGATATCAAATTATCAATGCCCTCTCCCCCTTTTATGGGAAACAATCAGGGGTTGTTTTCCAGGCCTTGAACTAGAGGTAGAAGGTCTTGGTTGTGGATCAATGCTAGATGGAGGACTAGCTACTCCAATATGTGTAGAAAGTGGTGTTCCACTTTCAACTAGCTCATCATCCTCCATGGTGTATAGATGAAGCTCCTCGTCCTCGTCCTACTACTACTAGTCCTAGTCCCCTTCCTCCAACCATGTAGGTGCCTCATCCAAGAGAGGTACCTCAAACTCCACCCTCCACTTAGACAATATATCAATATTGTCCAAAGAAATGGCATCCACTTCTGGCTCTTTCTCTATCTGCCTCATCCAAAGCCGAAGATTGTAGTGTATGTACACCAAGTCATTAAGATGTGGGAATCCCAACCTGTAAGAGGGTCATAAAAAACTTGATGAGTGTTGAGGGTTATAAATTTAAATTACAATAAATGTAATTGGCTAATTGCTTTGTTAAAGTTCTAACTTCTAACTTGTTGTGTCTTTTGGAGTATATTTTGTCAAAAATACTCCAATTGCGCTCACAACCCGAAGAGCTACAGGTTTGACTAAGTATTCTAATGGAAACTTTTCGTAAATTTGGTGCTTTTGTGCCATATTTCCTCCACCAAACATCTGCAACAAATAAGAAAGAAAGAAAACATTAAAGTTTTAAATAATGAACATAATTAACTTTCAAATAAAAATAAAAATTTTGAAATTTAAAATACATAATTGAATTTTTAAAATCTAATGACTTACGTGGCATCAAATGGGTCCTTATCTTGACTGCATCTTCAAAGCCAAATAATCCATCACATTTCTCTATACATCTCTATCTCGCGATTTATTTGATCGCAAGTGCCAGCATCATGTACCATCCTCCAAAGACAAGTAAAGAGGCCATCCATCACCTCATCATCAAAGTCAAAGTTGCATTTGTAGGAAAATGCAAGGTTGAGGAAAAGTGTTGTTTCATGAATGGGTCGATGAAGCATTCTGGTCCACCGACTATCAATCAAATCCCATATCATCATCTGTCTGTTGTACCCAGGGGTACCCTTTCCCTCATAATAATCCAGGATAGATTCTTTGGCCTTATCCATGGCCTCATACAAATAGCCCATTGTTAGAATTTTAAGGGCAAACTAGAAACATAAATATCTTTTAAATTTTATTGACTACTGTAGTTTTGGATCAGCAATATATTCACAAATTCTGATGTAAACCAATAACATAAATAATACAATGGATTTGAACATTAATTTAGAAAAAACAAATAACAGATTTACCTAATGAGTTTGTTGTTGTCCTCTTTTCTGTATTCTCAGAAAAATCTTTAAGGATCATTGATCAAACCCTCAAGGGTAGATCTCATCATGATCTTGTGAACAATTTTGCCAATAAGAACTTTAGGGAGATATCAGAAAACCAATCAGCATACCAAACATCAAGTATAGGGCTGAAACAAAATCCCCACTGACCAATCTAGAGGTTGAAAGGAAGCCACTAACAACCCTAACAAATTTTGTCCAAGAAGAGGGATTGCTACAGCAATAGGCAGAATTAGGTAGCAAAAATAAGGGTTGCCTCAAAAAACCCTAAAGGCTGAAGTTAGGTAGCATACACAGGTGACAATGAAAACACACAAATGACACCGCTCAACAGATAAGGAGGGCTGGAAATGACACAACAACAACATATAGGTGGTACCAGCAACAGATAAAGAAAGGGGACAACACTAACAAGGAGCGACAGCAAAGGAGGAGTTGTCTTAAAGGGGGGCGCAGCCAAACTCAGCAAGAAAACAACTCCAACGAGGGGCTGCACCACAAAAATCAACAAGAGAACAGATCTGAGGAGGGTCGTATCCACACTCAGCAAGCAAAATTGTTCCAAGGAGGGCCGCACAACAAAACCAACCAAGGAAGGGAGTCGCACCTACTATACCATCCAAGGAGAGGGCGACACCTTATACCTGCAAGAGAAGGCAGATCCAAGGAGGCCGCACCCTTTACTAAACTAAACAAGGAGCCGCAGGAAATTTCAAACCAGACTTGGCTTGGAGGAAGAGAAAAATGAATATGAGAGTGAGGGGAATAGGTCTCCTTTTATAGTTTAGGTAGGAGGTTAGGATTAACTAAATTAACCCTAACTTTAGGGTTAGATTAAACCCGAATAAAATAAACAAAATTAAGTAATTAATATTTTAAACATAAAAGATTAATTAGAATAGTCAACAAGTCAAGGCGACTAGCAAAGACCAAAACCACATAAACATTAAGGAGGACGTGGCTCAAGCAAGGGGTTGCAAAAGTAACAAGACAAAGTCAAAGGGGGTTCTTCTTCAATGGAAAAATGTCCACAAAGGTCTCATGATATAACTTATAATCTTTTATCATCCCAGCATAAGAGGAAGGTCAATGATGTGATCATGTCCTTCTTCTTAACTGCTCCTAGGTCTCATGGACCATCCCGAGAGAGAAGAAGATCACACATCATCTCGACTTGGTACTTAACCAAGAAACTGCCTGGTCCCACACCAAGATACCCCAGAATGCATCTGGGGGCCCTAGATCACAACTATGGTCTTATCCACCAAGGGACACAACCAAGGATCAATCCAAGCATGAGCAAGGATTCCCTGGAACACATCCAGGGGCCCTAGAACACATCTAGGGACTTATATCATCAAACTGCTTAGTCCTTGACCAAGAACCCCAACAATACACTAGGGGCCCTCACTAGGGTCTTTTTCCATGGCTCTAACTACTTGGTCCCAAAACAAGAACCCCAGACGTGTATTGGGGGCCCTAGATCTCAACTAGGGTCTTTTCCATCCTCCCATAGAATGGCTCTTGCAGCTTCTTAATTTTAACACTCCCTCTCAGCAAGAGAGGCATTCTCAACAACACCAAGCTTGTCTCAAAATTACACAAACTTTGTCAACGACAGGGGCTTGGTCAAAATATCTGCAGTTTGTTTCATCATCGGAACACACTGAATACTGAGAATGTTCTTCTGGACCATGTCCTGAACATAATGATATCTCATCTCAATGTGTTTCGATCTGTCATGAAACATAGGATTCTCTAAGAGCTTTATGCATCTCTGGTTATCATAGTGAATTATTGTGGGTTCCAACTCAACACTGAACAAATATGACAGTATCTTTTTGAGCCACGCTACTTCTCTACCGGCAGCACTTGCAACAATGCATTATGCCTCTGTAGTGCTTTGGGCTATGGAGCCCTACTTCCTATTGGACCAGGAGATCATAGCTAAACCCAAACTCAAACAATATCCGGAAGTGCTTTTTTGGTCCATTGTACTGCCCATTCAATCTAAATCTGTATAGCCATGAAGCATTACACCTCCACTGGAAGTGTATCTGAGCCCATAGGCTATAGTCCCTCAGACATATCTGAGAATATGCTTAGAAACAACCATATGAATGTTTTTCGGTTCACACATGAACTGACTGAGGGCATTCACTGCGTAACAAATGTCTGGTCTGGTATGTACTAGATACATCAAGGACCCAATAATCTGACGATATATGGTAGGGTCTTCTGGATATGAACTTGTAGCTTGATCATGTAACCTCTTTAGGTTAGAAATCATAGTTGTGGTCATGGACTTACATTCCAACATCCCAGGTTTCTGCCACACCTCTAAGCCAAGAAAGTAGTGCAAAAGACCTAAGTCCTTCATTTCAAACTATGTTGATAGCTCCCTCTTAGTCTGAGCTATCAGATGTTCCTCTCTAGTGAGGAACAAATCATCCACATATAAAACCAAGATAACATGATGAGTCTTCACAATTGTTATATAAAGATTTGGATCTGCTATACTCTTGGAGAACCCAAGACTCTGAAGGAAATTGTCAATTCTTCCATACCAAGCTCTTAGAGCTTGTTTCAATCCATAAAAAAACTTTCTTGAGTTTGCAAACATGGGATTCTTTCCCATGGATCACAAAACCTTCAGGCTTCTATATATAAACCTCTTGCTCAACTTCACCATTAATAAAGGCAATCTTAACATTCGTTTGGTGAAGTTTCCAATTAAAAACTGAAGCAAGAGAGATGATGATTCTGATAGAGGTATACCTGGCAACATGAGAAAATATCTCGTCATAATCAATTCCTTTTTTCTGAGAGAATCCACGAGCCACAAATCTAGCTTTGAATTTTTCAACACTTCCATCTGTTGCATGCTTTATTTTGTAAATCCATTTAGAGGTTACTATTGATTTGCCTTGAGGTCTTGGGACCACTTCCCATACATCATTCTTCAATATTGACTCGTACTCTTCTATCATGGCATCCTTACACACTTTATGTTTGGAAACCTCATCAAAACTGGAAGGTTCTGAGTCAATCACAAGATTCAACTGAGCTATCAAACCCGATTATTTATCAGGCTTCTTGCTTTCTCTGAAAGTACCTTTAGGTGTTGCATGCTTCTCTACTTCCTTTAAAACTTCATGGCACCAAGCTAGCTTCCTTTTGGCAGGAGGTTTCTCTAGGGGAAACTCAACAGAATCCCTTATGGGATCCACTGAAGGCTCTCTGGACTCCTCCCTCTGGTCATCTGAAACTGAAGGTTCTGGAGATGGAGCTTCCTGCTCCTCTGTATCACATGGAAGTTCTATGGAATGACGAAAAGTGGCTTCCTCATGGAAGTTAACATCTCTATTGACCTCTATGTAGTTTTTCCTTGGTACATAGATTCGATATGCTTTTGAGGTCTCACTGTACCCCACAAAAGTGCCTTTCTTTCCAGAGGGCTCTAGCTTAGTCCTATTTTCTTTTGGTATATGAATGTAGACAGGACTACCGAAAATTCTCAAATGATAAATTGAAGCCTTCTTACCAGTGAAGACTTCTTATGGAGTTTTCTCTTCTAGGGCTTTATGAGGACACATGTTCTGAATATAGACTGCAGTACTTGCAGCTTTGGCCCAAAGAGACAACGAAAGATTCTGATCATACATCATAACTCTGGTTGCTTCACAAATTGTTCTGTTCTTTCTTTCTATAACCCCATTCTGCTGGGGATTATAAGGCACAGTCATCTCCCTCTAAATCCTAGAAGCCCAACAAAGATCATCATACTTGTGGGAGTCAAACTCTTTTCCATTGTCTGTTATGAAAACACGGATATGTCTACCTATTTGATTCCCAACAAGATTCTTAAAATCTTGAAATTTGCTGAAAGATTCATCTTTAGTTTTCAAAAAATAAATCTAGGTTTTACGAGAACAATCATTAATAAAAATGATATAATAAAGACAACCATTCATGGACGGAGCATTCATAGGTCCACAAAGATCAGAATGAATAAGATCTAAGATACCGTTAGTTTTTCTATTACTGTGAGGATAAGATTTCTTGTATTTTTACCAAGAGCATAGCCTCTACAAATACTATCATGCTCAAAATAAAAAACTGACATACCTGTTACCGTCTTTTGCAAACATGGGAGAGCATTATATTTGAGATGTCCAAACCTTATGTGCCATAGTTCACAGGGGTTGATCATCTCATGAGCCAATGCTTGAATAACTTGACCAATGACTTTGTAAAGTCCACCTTCTTGAGCTCTGATTGTCATGGCTGAGCTCATACTTTCATTTGAGGGTCACATAAGAGCCTTTCCTTTGGAGAAGGCTACTAAGTACCCTTTACTTTCTAGAATTGCAACTGAGATAAGATTTTTATTTAATCCAAGAACATAAATAATTTCTTCAATATGAAATACATCACGTGACTAAATATGAAAAGGTGTTGATCCAATTCCTTTGATGGCATAAGTGCCATCATCACCCAATTCTACCTTCACATTGAACTTCTTATCTCGGTACTTCACAAGCTTCTGTTTGAAGCCCGTCATGTGCTTGGAGGCCCCACTGTCCACTAACCAAATTTCTTCTGATTTGGTGACAGTACCGGAGAGAGCTGAAACAAGATAACATTCTCTGCACTGCTCTTGTTCTTTAGTAGTAGTTTTGGTTCTCCTTCTTTGAGGTTCTTCTTCCTTAGTTGCAAATGAAGCATGGAACCTGCCTTTCTGTTTCTACTGTGAGGGAGGGTTCCTGTAGTCTTTTGCATAATGACCTAGCCTTTTACAATTAAAGCATCTTACTTTAGATAAATGAGAGTGAAAGTGAGAGTGCTTCCTTGGGGTTTCTTACCTTTGCCTTTGTGTTGAGGAAACCTCTTCCATTTCTTGGCTTTCACTGAAAGAGCATGGTCTTTCACCATTGAGGGTTCATTTCTGCTTTTAAGTCTACCCTCTTCTTCTAGGCAATCATGCCATAATCTCTTGAAGTTGGGTTGTACTTCTCTTCCATTGACTGATGAGATAAATGTCTCCCATGATTCAAGAAGACCATCTACTAATGTTTGTACGAGGTCATCATCATCCACTGCAACTCCAATTGTTGCAAACTGATCATACACAAGTGTTGCAATAACCAAGATCACAAGAAGAATTACCTTTCACATGAACACAAGAAATATCCTGGGAAACCCTTCTACTCAAGGGAAGAAAACCCAACAATCCTTTGCTATATTCTCAAGAGAATATCCCCCAACCATAAACCCTAATGCACACAAGAGGGTGCTTCTAAAACCTTGAAACTAACGCCCAATAGAGGTGCGCACTTTAGCCTTAAAGATGTTGCTGAAATTCCGAGTTTACATGTGAGAGTGTGTCTTTCTTCAATGGGGAAATCACCTCTATTTATACTAGACTAGACACAACAATAGGTGTGTCTATTGGCACAATAGGGCCGACCTCAATAACTCAGTAATATAATTAATCATTACAATAAACATTAATTATCTTTCACATATGGTGGGGCCCACTTGTACCCTTTACATCATAATTAGGGTTACAAGTAAATCTTACACTTAGACAATATAGCAAGGTATTCACACGTCCACTAGTGCTTAGACACCAGGGATACGTCCACCTGTGGTCAGCCACAGGGACATCATACTCAACATATCTCTATCTCAACTGAGTCCACAGGAGAATCATCTGGAGTACCATCTCAAGCCTGACTCAACTGAGTCCACAGGAGTACAAAGGCAGGAGACCACATCGATTGAACTCTCACACAGAGGAGAACTATACACCCATCACATGGGCACACCCAACACTGGGGAATGACTCAATTCAGTCTAGAGGAGAATGATACACCCCATCACATGGGCACACCCAACATTGGGCTCTCTCATAGGTTGACTCAACTCAGTCATAGAGGAGAACGTATCCTAGAGAATGTCACATGATGTTGCAATCATCAACACTCCCTCTCATCTAGGGAGGCATTCTCCACCAGGCCAGGTCTCTCACGGAAGTACTCAAACTTCATCCTGGCAAGCAGTTTGATGAAGATATCTGCAATCTGCTTATGTGTAGGAAGGTATTGCACGTGTATTGTTTTCCTCTGCACATTGTCTCTGATATAATGGTATTTGATCTCAATGTGTTTCGATTTATCATGAAACACATGATTCTCAGAGATCTTCACACAACTCTGATTATCACAATGAATAATGGTAGAGTCCATCTCATGATCAAATAAATATGTAAGGAGCCTACGAAGCCACACTTCTTTGCGGACTGCCATACTCAACGCTATATACTCTGCTTCTGCGGTACTCAAAGCCACAGAGCTTTGTTTCCTACTGCACCAGGAAACCATGGAAGATCCCAAGGTAAAACAACAACCAGATGGGCTCTTATGTTCCACTGCACTCCCTGCCCAATCTACATCAGCATATCCCTGCAATCTCATGTCTACACCGGAGGCATATCTCAGGCCATATCCAACTGTGCCTCGTAGATATCTCAATACATGCTTCACTGCTATCCAGTGAGTCTGTCTCGATTGACTCATGAACTGACTAAGTACATTCACTACATAGCATATATCAAGTCTGATGTTAACCAAATACATCAATGATCCAATCAAATGTCGGTATAGATGAGGATATATCTCGCCTGAATCAATAGAAGCCTCGTTCATTTTCTTTAGATCCATCACCATCAGTGAGGCATGGATTTGCAGTTTGTCATACTAAATTTCTTGAATATCTCCATTGTATATTTTCCTTGACTCAGGAAAATAGCATCAGTTCTCTGCCATACTTCTAGTCCCAATAAGTAGTGCATCATAAATAGGTCCTTCATCTCGAATTCAGAAGTCAATGCTCGCTTGCATTCAACAATAAGTCTTTCTGAACCAGCGAGGAATAAGTCATCAACGTATGGGACCAAGATTAGGCACTCGTCACCAACAATGTGATAATATAGGTTTGGATCAACAACACTCTTGTTGAAGCCCAAACTCATGAGGAATCCATCCATCTTCTCGTACCAAGAACGAGGTGCCTGCTTTAGTCCATACATGGCTTTCTTCAACCTGCACACATGAGATTTCTGCTCATGTATCATGAATCCATCTCGTTGCTCGATGTAAACTTCTTCCTCGATCTCACTGTTGAGAAAGATTGTCTTTACATCCATGTGATGTAGTTTCCAACCCATGGATGAAACTAGGGAAATGATCGTACAGATGGAAGTGTATCGGGCTACATGAGAAAATGTCTCCTCATAATTAATTCCCTCCACCTATGAGAATCCTCTGGCTACAAATATCACCTTGTACTTTTCGACACTTCCATCAGCTGCATGCTTGATCTTATAGATCCAATTGGAAGTCCCTACAAACTTCCCTTCTGGTCTTAGAACAATATCCCACACATCATTCTTCATGATGGACTGATACTCTTTTGTCATGGCATATTTCCATACATGTTGACTTCCTACTTCTCCATGACAAGAAGGCTTAGTATCAATGATGTGGCTCATGGCCGAAACATAGCTTGAGAACCTATGTGATCTCTTGCTCTCTCAGAATGAGCCTCGAGGAGCTGCATGTCCCTCTGCCTCCTGCAGAGTCTATCAAGCCCAGGCAATCCTTTTATGGCCTACTGCAATGTCTCTGGGAACATCAACTGGAGCTACTGGATCAACTAGATCGACTGGATCAACTGGATCAATGGTTGTCTCCCTCTAAACTGCTGAAGGGGGAGAAGGTATTGTCTCTTCCTTGTTCTCAAATAGTTTGACTCCCTCCAAGTCAAGTGACTCCCTCTGAAGTTTGAAGGATAGACATCTTCCTTTTTCCTGTGTTGCTAACTTGGAGACATCCCATGTCTTCTCTAGTCCTCTACTGACTCTATAGTACTTTGTTGGCCTCCCGTACTAGGATAATAACCAAGATGGCCTCCCATAGGGATAACAACCAAAATGGCCTCCTGTATTAGGATAATAACCAACCAAGAAAATTTGGACTCCCGTACCAGGGATAATGGTCCAAGTCATGAGGGATCCCATATCAGAGATAATACCCTTCATTATCAAAATGCAAGCAACTACAGGGTAATGATGAAATCAAATAAGGAATGTAGTACAAAACTTACCTTAGTCTACAGTCATGCTCAATCTTGCTTTTGGTCCTCCTGAGAAAGCTTAGAAGAAGAAAGCCTCACATTTCATGTCTTCATCTTTCTGAGGTGGGTATGGATCAATGTTAGCAGTGGAGGCATGTTGTCTTCCTTTCTTCCTGGTAGGACAATTTCTCGTAAAGTGTCCATACTTGTCACATCTGAAGCACTGAATCTTTGATTTGTCTTTTCTATGATCATAACCTGAAACTGATGAAGTCTTCTTACCTTTGAATGCTTGACTGAATCTTCTTCTATTCTTTCCTCCTTTCTTTGTATGAAAGGCAAGAGCATGATTGTCTTCCACTCCTCTGGCTATAAGTCTGATTTCCTCCTGAGTACAGTCTGTCCATAGATGATCAAAAGTAGGTAGTTCTTATCTACCACTAATACTTTGAAGAAATGGTTTCCAATGTCTTGGAAGAGCATTGAG
Source organism: Picea engelmannii (assembly GCA_009831015.1). Lineage (NCBI taxonomy): Eukaryota > Viridiplantae > Streptophyta > Pinopsida > Pinales > Pinaceae > Picea > Picea engelmannii. Next base: position 367,099 of record ML781126.1, on the reverse strand, counting down.
AGTGGTTAAGACAAGTTCTCTATCTGATATGATTTCTCCAATGGCACCTAGCTTATCTCTAATCTTTGAAATCTTCATGAAGAAGGTAGTAATGGTGTTAGCTTTTGTCATCTTGATATTTTGAAGCTAGCCCTTCAATGTAAGAGCTCTAAGGGTGTTGTTACTCTCAAACATATTCTTGAATGCTTCATACATCTCACGAGTTTTCTTCAGGTTGGCAATACGAGGTAGGAGATGATCTCTCACTGAGTATATGATTATCTTCCTTGCCTTGACATCATCTTCATTCCATTCTTCTTTCTCTTCATCGGCAGTTGTCTCTGGTAAAGCCTTTTGTATCACACTCAATAGGTCATCCTCTTCCAGGGTGATTTGTAGTCTTGACTTCCAGGAACTGAAGTTTCTTGAACCATCAAGCCTATCTTCCACCAAGGTTTTGTTCCTCGTGGTTTGCAGATTCTTCCACAAACCCTTAGCAACTAGGATAGGAAACCTAATGTCTAGGCTAGGCTAGCAACCTTAGGTTTGAATGGACTTATGACTACCAACAATAATCCTTTAAAGTTAGAAAAACATTGGTGAGCTGAAGAAAAAAACTCCTTCGATGGGCTGCAGAAACCCTAAAATCAAAATTCTGCATAAAATTGCGGAACTGTAGAAACCCTAGGGCCAAAAATCCAAAATTCTCGGAATTGCAATCTAAAAATTGTTGGAGGTGCGCTAAAGGAGGCCATACACTCCTATGCAAAAATTAGCCCCAACGTTTCAATGGAAGGTGCTAAAACAACCAAAAAGGAGAGGGTTGTACCTTTTTTCTGGAAACCCTAGGAGGGTCGTACGGTTCTGCAGAAGAGAGGAAGACTTGCTTGAAGGCTTGTGCAATGGCTCTTTCAAATCCTATGCTCTGATACCATGTTGAATTTTCACTATGCTAGGCTCAAGCATGAGGTTTATTTCATTTAGCATGTACTTGAACCATAAACAAATGCAGCTACACCATACACAAGTGTTGCAATAACCAAGATCACAAGAAGAATTACCATGCACAAGAACACAAGAAATATCTTGGGAAACCCTTCTACTCAAGGGAAGAAAACACAACAATCCTTTGCTATATTCTCAAGAGAAGATCCCCCAACCATAAACCCTAATTCACACAAGAGGGTGCTTCTACAACCTTGAAACTAGCGCCCAAGAGAGGTGCGCACTTCAGCCTTAAAGGTGTTGCTGAAATTTCAAGTTTACATGTGAAAGTGTGTCTTTCCTCAATGGGGAAATCACCTCTATTTATACTAGACCAAACACAACAATAGGTGTGTCTATTGGAAAAATAGGTCCGACCTCAATAAATCAGTAATATAATTAATCATTACAATAAACATTAATTATCTTTCACATATGGCAGGGCCCACTTGTACCCTTTACATCATAATTAGGGTTACAAGCAGATCTTACACTTAGACAATATAGCAAGGGATTCACATGTCCACTAGTGCTCAGCCACTAGGGACACGTCCACCTGTGGTCAGCCACAAGGACGTCATACTCAATAGATCTCTATCTCAATTGAGTCCACAAGAGAATCATTTGGAGTACCATATCAAGCCTGACTCAACTGAGTCCACAGGAGTACAAAGGCAGGAGACCACATCGACTCAACTCTCACACAGAGGAAAATGATACACCCATCACATGGGAACACCCAACATTGGAGCATGACTCAAATCAGTCCAGAGGAGAACGATACACCCCATCACATGGGCACACCCAACACGGGGCTCTCTCACAGGTCGACTCAACTCAGTCACATAGGAGAACGTATCCTGGAGAATGTCACACGACGTTGCAATCATCAACACTTATAGGCTGCTCTTCTTGCATTTGAAGTAGGTTCTCTTCCATCACCCTGGTAACCAGCTCATCCAAGTCACCTTCTTCTAGGATATTAAAAACCCTAGCCTTCCAAGCATTGAAGTTTGAAGTCCCTTCAAGCCTATCTTCTGCTTTGATTGAAGACGAATCCATACTGAAAACAAGATATGATATATAACAAGATTACTATTGATCTGCAAAACAAACCCTTAACTGTGGATCTACGCAGGCTCAAAAGTCTGTCACTATTGAGCTCTTTTCACGCCCTAAGCTCTGAAACCATGTTAGAATTTTAAGGGCAAACTAGAAATAGAAATATCTTTTAAATTTTATTTACTACTGTAGTTGTGGATTAGCAATATATTCACAAACTCTGATGTAAACCAATAACATAAATAATACAATGGATCTGAACATTACCTTAGCAAAAACAAATAACAAATTTACCTAATGAGTTGGTTGTTGTCCTCTTTTATGTATGCTCATAAAAAGCTTTAAGGATCACTGATCAAACCCTCAAGGGTAGATCTCATCATGATATTGTGAACAATTTTGTCAATAAGAACTTTAGGGAGATTTAGAAAACCAATCAACATACCAAACATCAAGTACAGGGCTGAAACAAAAGCCCCACTGACCAATCTAGAGGCTGAAAGGAAGCCACTAACAGTCTTAACAAATTATGGTTAAGAAGAGGGACTGCTACAACAATAGGCATAATTAGGTATCAGAAATTAGGGCTACCTCAAGTTTCAACAAACCCTAAAGTTTGAAGTTAGGTAGCATACACAGGTGACAACGATAACACACAGATGACACCGGTCAAGAGATAAGGAGGGATGGAAATGACACAACAACAACATATAGGTGGTACCAACAATAGATAAAGAAAGGGGACAACACCAGCAAGGAGCGACAACAGAGGAGGAGTTGTCCTAAATGGGTCCACAACCAAACTCAACAAGAAAACAACTCCTAGGAGGGGCCGCATGATCTAAAAATAGTGGGTTGACTTGTTATGCTATGCAAGCACCCTCTACTTCATTAAAATAAACTTTACAGGACCTTGCTCCATGTGTTAAAATATGCAAGATAAATTATGTGTCAAGTTTATGCTTCTTCTTTTAAATGTTAATGTGTGAGGAAATGTTATTTTAAATGGTTAAATATGTACTTTAAATAAATACACAGCAACATAACTTGCAGCAAATAAACCATCAAATTCACAACAACAACAAGATGATAAAGGAGTTCACCCCTCTCTAGGCTACATCTCCTTGAGCCTCCATCAATGGACTTGGCTCTCTGGGATTAATTTGTCAAAGATTCTTTTACAAGTTGCTGCTCAACTCCAATGGAAATACTGATTGTACCATTAGGATCAGAATACATAAAAACCCCAAAAATGACTAATAAAACTCTGAAAATGGATCATGGCTCATCCAGGCATGACCTCTTCTACATGTGGCCTTAAGCTTCCCTGAGCTTCTCTGTGGAAAAAACACCTGTAAAAGTCCTCAAATGGATCTGAAACCTATCCCAAAGTGTTCAGAGCATAATAATTAGTCAAAAATGATTATTTAATCATAGAAAAAAAACATGGGCTCATCTGAGAAAGACCTCCCACAATGAGGGCTTCAAGTTCCCTGGAGCTCTCTGAAACATCAATGATTAAAAACCTGCAAAAGAAGTCTTCAAATGCCTATGAAAATAGTGCCAATGGATTCAGAACATCCAAAAACCCCTAGCTGGGCTTTTTCGGCACCTCATTTGGCCAAAAAATGAAGAAGATAGGTCTCCTGCCATTTTCTTCCTTCAAGCTTGTTGTCTCTGGTTCACAAAACGTACCTCTGTACGTCCAACCAAGAACACACTCAAAAACTCGTGCTAAAACCTAGCACTGGCGCACAACTACATAACAGTGCAAACTGTCGAACAATTAGGGTGTGCCTAGCCCCTAACCGCCAAGGCCATGGTCACAAGGGTCACCATGTGACCTCATGCTAGCGCAAAAGGGCTAAGTTTACAAGATGAATGGCTAACCGACAAGTGTCGACGTATAGTTGGTGGGAAAAACCGTTTGAAATACCAAACCAACTCCCTGCGCGCATATGATGACAGATTCATATGGTAAAAAGGTGTGCAACCGGGGGCTTTTGCAATTTGTTTAAAACGCGTGCACCTCCGTATATATATATAATGGGTCATATGGTTACACATAAATTCGGGGGCTAGGGCTAAGCCCCAGCCCGACCCCACACCAAACCACACATTAAACAAACTCAAATATAGTTTTAACCATATATATTACAAATCACATTGCATGGTGCATTGGCAAGGCAGACTTTGTTAAAGCTCTGCATGGTGGGAGGAGGTCCGGGGTTCGATCCCCACCGACTCCATTATATTTTAAACAACCAACTAATTACAATGGTGCCACGTGGCAGCCCATGACTGGGCCACGTGGCACCACACCATTTGCCCATTAAATGCCACATGTCGCAACATCACTCGTCCACATCTACCAATCCGAAACTGCCACATCAACATATGCCAACTCAGCATACGGACATGCCACATCAGCATACGACCTCTGCCACGTCATCATCCGTATGGACTGTACAGTCAGCCCATTTTTTTTTACCTATTTGGCGATTCAAACAGATCATGATATCTCCCTCATCCGACGTCCGTTTGAACCCAAATGAGTTGCATTGGGTTCATGTCAACAAGGGCTACACACCCGTTCGTTTTGAGGCAATTCTGAGAACTTTGATTTTTGAGCTAAATTTTGACCCCTGGTCCAGATTCTAATCACCGCACCACAAAACTCAGCAAAAGAACAGATCTGAGGAGTGTCGTACCCACACTTAGCAAGCAAAATTGTTCCAAGGAGCGTTGCACCATAAAACAAGCCAAGGAAGGGAGTCGTACCGACTATACCAGCCCAGGAAGGGAGCCAAGGAGAGGGCGACACCCTATACCAGCAAGAGAAGGCAGATCCAAGGAGGTTGCACCCTTTACTAAACTGAACAAGAAGGAGCCACAACAAATTTTAGACCAAACTTGGCTTGGAGGAAGAGAAAAATGAATGTGAGAGTGAGGGGAATAGGTCTCCTTTTACAGTCTAGGTAGGAGGTTAGGGTTAACTAAATTAACCCTAACTTTAGGGTTAGATTAAACCCTAATAAAATAAACAAAATTAAATAATTAATATTTTAAACATAAAATATTATTAGAATAGTCAACAAGTCAAGGTGGCTAGCAAAGACCAAAACCACATAAACATTAAGGAGGACGTGGCTCAAGCAAGGGGTTGCAACAGTAACAAGACAAAGTCAAAGGGGGTTCTTCTTCAATGGCAAAATGTCCACAAAGGTCTCATGATATAACTTATAATCTTTTATCATCCCACCATAAGAGGAAGGTCAATGATGTGATCATGTCCTTCTTCTTAACTTCTCATAGGTCTCATGGACCATCCCGAGAGAGAAGAAGATCACACATCATCTCGACTTGGTACTTAACCAAGAAACTGCCTGGTCCCAGACCAGGATACCCTATAACACATCTGGGGGCCCTAGATCACAACTAAGGTCTTGTCCACCAAGGTACAAAACCAAGGATTAATCCAAGCACGAACAAGGATTCCCTGGAACACATCCAAGGGCCCTAGAACACATCTAGGGACTTATATCATCAACCTTCTTGGTCCTCGACCAAGAACCCCAAGAATACACTGGGGTCCCTCACTAGGGTCTTGGTCTTGGTTGGTCTTGGTCCCATACCAAGAATCCCAGCAATGTAATGGGGGCCCTAGATCCCAGCTAGGGTCTTTTCTATCCTTCTGAAGAATGGCTCTTGTAGTTGTTTAATTTTAACACCCATTACGGGCTTAACACCATCAACCAATCTTAGAACCTTTACCAAAGGTTCAACAACTGAGCAAACTTCTTCTACCCCTTCCAAGAAGGAGTCACTGTACACCAATCTATCAATGGCTCTACCATCCACTCGCCTACTATATCTACAATCACGCTACTCACCAGAAACAAACATTTGCTTCAACTCATACTAACATTGAAGCAAAGACTACAGGGTGAGGAAGTGTCGCAAAACATGTGACTGTCAGACGTCACAACTCTCTATCTTTTTTCTGTGTCCTCATGAGGTTGAGAACAAAACCGTGGTTATATATGAATTTAGGGATGCTCTTCACCTGATCAATCACCTCCTTGATGAAGGGAATTTTCCCCACATCCTCAAGCATCAAATCAATGCAGTGTGCGGTCCAAAACACTGTGTTATGCCTCTCCATAAGCATTCTACCAGTAGCCACATAATTAGTTACATTATCTGTCACGATTTACACCACATGGTGTGCACCAATCTCTTTGATGAACCCATGCAACAACTCACATAATAATGCTGCATATTTCACATGTGCGGATGCATCAACTGATTTTATGAACATGGAACCTTTAGGACAATGTACCAAGAAATTGAGAAGGGTCCTACCCTTCCCATCTGTCCATCCATCATAGATCACTGTGCACCCGAAGATTTCCCATGATTCCTTGAACTCCACCAACCTAGCATTGATGTCCTTCTTCTCTGCTTGAAGAATAGGTCCCCGCAACTCCTCATATGAAGGGGCTTTAAACCTCAGGCCAACAACTGCAATGGCATCACACATCAACTGCCAAAATGGGTTGTTTCTAGTGATGGTGAGAGGTAAGTCAGTCCAGAAAAGACATGTCCCCATTAACCTGCTTGCTTCTTGCTGCTCCCTTTTTTAAACCACTAATTTAATTGATGGTTGTACTCCAACTCCAGTTCTTGTAACAAAGAAATATGGGATCCTCCCAACAGGTGAATCTGCAGCTGTGGAGCCCCTCCCACTACCCTCAGTGGCATTGGCAGATATCCCTGAACTTTGATGTCTTAAAAGTTACAACTTCAACTTTCTTTGCAACCGCCTCTTCCTTCTTTCTTTCCTTTGTATTAATTGAATCATGGGCAACTCTCATAATCTTTAGGCTCACATTTGAACAAGGCCCAACATCATGCCCCGAGATATTGGCCAAATGGTATTTCAACTTGTATACTCCTCATGTCATATGTGCCCAACATAATTTGCAATATAAATAATTTTGGTTTGTTCCACCTTCAGGTTCACCATACTCCCACATTGGATCCAAGGCCCTAGGCATGTTTGTTGAATGCTATGGGAATGGACCTAGGGCAAAAAGCCACACAAAAAAAACATTAAACCCCACTTTAAAAAAATTGCAGCATATTAATCCCGACGGAGGGGAAGGTAATTGCATCATGTATATATTCTTTTTCTTTGCAGAAACAAAATGGATTTCTTCCAGTCATGAATTATATATGTGTCATACCAGGCCCCCCATTCCAATAAGTAACTCAAGGTTGAAGGTTGAAAGCTACACATCCTATTAGTCTACGCTAGATTGAGTACCTCCCGACCAGTCGGATGGAATAACTAGGTGAACATACCAGCATTGAATGAAACTGAAACAAGCATGAGTACCTCAGCCATGAAAAATGGCATCAACAAGGTGGCTAAAAAACTAAAAAAACAAGCTAAATACCGCATTGAAATTTTCCAAAAAACCCCTTACATTTTGTTTGTTCTATAAATTATTGGCAAGATGATCAAAAAAAAAAAAAAAAAATCTAAGCAAAGAATGAAGCAAGAAAACATGCAAGTGTATGGAAACAATTAGCATACAAATTGGGAAGGGCATACATACATGTGCTTGGAGGTTGTGGATGAAAATTTCAAAGATCCAAACGGTTGAAGTTTGAACCTTGCTCCACCACA
>ML781126.1:346132-358236 GCA_009831015.1 Picea engelmannii | reverse complement strand
CTTTTTATCCCGCGAACTGAGCGTAGCTGATGATTTTTTCCCAATTTTTTCAAAACCTCAAAAAATCACGATTTTGGCGATCTTTGCCGATTAATCGACAAATTTTTCTACTATGGAAATTAATATGTAGAAGTCTTCCATAGCATCTAATGGAGTGGATGAGGCCCAACTTAGAAGGATATTACAAGTGTTTCCTTTTCAAGAAGTAGATTACCAAGGAGGGTTTAAGTATTTGGGTTTTTTCCTGAAACCAAATGACTATAGGAAGAGGGATTTAAATGGATGATAGAAAAGATTGAAAAAGGGACGAAGTTGTGGTGTAATAGATGGATATCCTTGGGGGGAAGGCTGACATTAGTTAAGTAGGTTTTAGAGGCAATTTTTTGTGGAAAATGATAACCCATTTGAAGACTAAGGTGTATAGTGGCTGGTACTGAGAAATAAAGCTATTACTCGAGAAGTTCTTCAAAGAAAGAATATAAATGGAACTAGTTTGTGTACTCTGTGTAAACTTGCACTGGAGATGATAGGCCATCTACTCATACATTGTTCTATGTTGGAATGGACCTATGGGAGAAAATGGATGTGCTAACTGGTTGAAGGGGAGGTTGGCAGGGTATGATTGTAAATGAATATCTGAGGAATTGGTTTCTTAATAAAGATTTGAAAGCATCCAAAGATCTTTCCTTAGTGGTTAGTGGGGGTAGTATTTAGCTTGCTAGAAATGGGGATACATTTAGTGACATGCCTCCTGTCCATTGTGTTGCCTGTTGATGTTTGGACAACATCGGCAAGACATTCTTCCAAATATATATATATATATATATATATATATATATATATATATATATATATATATATATATATATATGAAACTCTCATCATTGTAATAATACATCAATCTATTATAATCATTTTGTCTTTATCATTTTCTACTGTACTTGTGTCTCTGTGCATGGTTATTCTTCTTGTGATCTTGGTTATTATTATTGCTATTGTTCATGGTTTATGCTTCAGTTCATGTAAATTTGTAAAGAAACTGAATGTAATTGAACAACATTAAACTCCAACATGGTATCAGAGCTGGACTGGGCTTGACTCCCTCACGGGAGGGCCCAGGAAGATGAAAGACATAGATTGCGTTTTGGTGATGCGATAGCGCTTCCCATGTTGTTGAGAGCAATGGAAGACACCATGGGTCCATCCTTGAAGAATCTCATTCGACTGATGAATGAAAAAGAAGAGCGCAACGTCACTGGTTCAATAATAGATGTGACCTTATGCTTCATGCTCGATGCCCTTAGTCTGGGTGATGATGTTGCAATAGCTGCTCTATGGCCGACACTTATTGCTACGTATGCTATCTGCTACAACACTTCAACTCTTTTCTCATCGGGGATTCTTCCTTCCAATGGAACACAAGGCGGGGCTTCGCAACATGGAGAGAATAAAGCAAATAAAAAGGGTTCTCTTCAACTCTTTTTATTATTTAGAATCTCCCATCATCAACGTTTTCCCCATAGAAGTTGGGCTCTGTCCAATAGGGCCTTTGATTCCATCTCAGTTCCTCTATAGAGTTAATTCAAATTTGAATAAAACCGAATTAATGAGGCCGGCTAGCTTATGGGCAGAGGAATTGAAATGTTTGGATTGGCTAGAAAAGCAATCTCCCCAGTCTGTTATCTATGTCTCGTTCGACAGCCTGGCAGTGATGAATGAGAGGCAAATGGAGTATCTTGCTCTGGGGCTGGAGGCGAGTCAAAGACTCTTTCTCTGGGTTCTTAGGTGCAATGTAATGAATCGGAGGAGCACAGAGCTTCATTGATTGCTTGAATGAATAAGCGAAGGCCCTTTTGGAATTGAAGAGCAGTCTGGATGACCCATTTAAGAAACTCGTGACTTAGAATGCCTTGCAATTAGAATTGTCATCCCCATGCAAATGGGAAGGCGTTAATTGCAACATAGATGGTAAGTATGCCAACAGAGCTTGGTAAATTAACTTCTTTTGTGGAGCTTGTTATTCACACCATTAATATTACCGGTCAGATTCCTCAGACAATTAGGAATATTAAGAATCTGAAAGTCATTCATGCAGGGAAAAATTCGTTGTCTGATCCTATACCAACACAGATTGGCAGTGAGAGCCCGTAGTTCCTAGGATTGGCTCAAAACTTTCTTTAAGGTGAAATCCCTAAGAAGCTTGGGAAGCTTCAGAGACTGGCTAATCTGATTCTGTGGCAAAATGATTTCTCTGGTAGAATTCCACTTGAGTTGGGGCAACTGCAGTCACTTGGAGATGTTGGCTTTGTATGATAACAATTTGGTCAGAGAGATTCCAATGGAGCTTGGTGTCAATGTGTTGATGTTTGAGGCAACATCATGAGACCATCTCCTTGGAGGGTCCTGTGTAGACTAGTAGGGGGGAATTTAGACTTCATCCTAACGTCCCTCAGACAGTGAGATGAAGGAACCAAGACATTGGTTTCACGAGGGAACCTCGATGTGTCCTAGAGAAGACATTGGTTCCATGAGGGAACCTCGATATGTCTTAGACATGTGTTCCACGAGGGAACCATGAGGTTGGACACTTCAGGATATTTGGGTGTCCTATATACATTCATTTACCCAAGGAGAAAAGGACCAAGCTAGAACCCTCAGGCAAAAAGTGTACATTTGAGGGGTATAGTGAGTCTTTGAAGGCATACCGGATCTACATCCCTAGTCAGAGACAGATTGAGGTGAGTATAGATGTTACCTTTGAGGAGGAGGCAGCCTTCAGGAGATCTAGAGGATCTCACATGGAGATTGATATTGAGAGACAAGTAGAGATGGTGCCTTCTCCCTCTCACCCTCCAACAGTTCAGAGGGAGACAATTGAGCCTATTGATCAAATTGATCTCGTTGATCCTGTAGCTCTAGTTGATGTTCCCATAGATATTGCAATAGGTTAGAAGAGACCTACAGGGGCTCATTAGACTCTGCAGAAGGTATAAGGACATGCAACTCCTCGTGATACCTTCCAAGAGAGAAAGAGACCTCAGAGATATTCGAGCTATGACGTAGCTATGAGCCACATCATTGATTTTGAGCCTTCCTATTATGAGGAGGTATCTAGTCAACTAGTATGGAGAGATGCCATGATGGAGGATTATCAATTCATCATGAAGAATGATGTGTGGGATATTGTTCTGAGACCCAAGGGGAAGTCTCTAGTGACTTCCAAGTGGATCTATAAGATCAAACACATAGCTGACGGAAGCATCAAGAAGCACAAAATGAGATTTGTTGCTAGAGGATTCTCTTAGGTGGCGGGAATAGATTATGATGAGACATTTTCTCTTGTTACTCGATACACTTCTATCCAGATGATTATTTCCCTTGCAACATCCATGGGTTGAAGACTACATCAGATGGATGTGAAGACAACCTTTCTCATTGAAGAGATTGAGGAAGAAGTATACATCGAGAAACCATACGGTTTCGTGATACATGAGGAGTCTCATGTGTGTAGGTTGAAGAAGGCCCTATATGGATTCAAGCAGGCACCTCGAGCTTGGTATGCGAGGATTTATGGACACCTAATGAATTTGGGCTTCAACAAAAGTATTGTTGATCCCAACCTGTACTACAAGATTGTTAATGGTGAGTCCTTTATTTTGGTCCTCTACGTTGATTATTTATTCCTCACCAGTACAGAGAGCCTTATTGTTGAATGCAAGTATGCGTTGGCCTCTGAGTTTGAGATGAAGGACCTTGGTATGATGCACTACTTCTTGGGACAAGAGGCGTGGCAGAGAACTGATTAGATCTTCCTGAGTTAGGGGAAGTACACAGTTGAGATGTTGAAGAAGTTTGGGATGCTGAACTGTAAGCCCATGGACACACCAATGGTGATGAATCTGAAGAAAGTAAGTCTGCCTTCTTCCTATTTCGATGAGATTGATCCAACCTTGTACAGACAGCTGATTGGATCATTGATGTATCTGGTTAACACCAGACCAGATATTTACTATACAGTGAGTGCATTTAGCCAGTTTATGAGTTAGTCGAGACAAACACACTAGATTGTTGTGAAGCATGTGTTGAGATACCTATGAGGTACAGTTGGACATGGTCTGAGATATACTTCCATTATTGACATGAGATTGCAAGGATATACCGACTCTGATTGTGCAAGGAGCGCAGTGGACAAGAAGAGCACCTCTAGGTGTTGCTTCACTTTGGGATCTTCCATGGTTTACTGGTGTAGCAAGAAATAGACTTTTGTGGTTTTGAGCACCACAAAAACATAGTACATTGCATTGAGTGTGGTAGTCCGCGAAGCAGTGTGGATTCACAAGCTCCTTGCATATTTATTTGGACATATGCTAGATTCCATCGTTATTCATTTTGATAAGCAGAGTTGTGTGAAGCTCTCAAAGAATCCAATGTTTCATGACAAATCAAAAAACATTGAGATCAAGTACCATTACATCCGAGACATGGTGCAGAGGAAGGCAGTACTGGTGCACTAAATTCCTACAGATGTGCAGGTTGTTGATGTTCTTACCAAACCCCTTACTAGGATGAAGTTCGAGTACTTCTGTGACAGCCTTGGCGTGGCAAAGAATGCCTCCCTCACTAAGAGGGAGTGTTGATGTTTGCAGCTTCCTGAGACATTCTCCAAATCATACTTCTCTATGACTGAGTTGAGTTGATCTGTGAGGACACTTATATGAGAAGGGATAAGTGGGTTTGGGCTTATATCCCAACGTCCCCTATGGAGAGCACATGAGGACATGTCAAGGGAGTTGACCTTGACGTCACACACTATGGGGAGTTGACCCTAGTGTTTCTAGAGGGAGTAGCCTCTAGAAGTCCACATGGGAGTGCCATGTGTGACAGACATTCTCCAGATCGTACTCCTCTGTCACTGAAGAGTTGATCTATGAGGACACTTTTCCGAGAAGGGATAAGTGGGTTTGGGCTTATAGCCTAACGTCCCTTGTGGAGAGCACATGAAGACATGTCAAGGGAGTTGACCTTGACGTCACACACTATGGGGAGTTGAACCTAGTGTTTCTAGAGGGAGTAGCCTCTAGAAGTCCACATGGGAGTGCCATGTGTGACATACCTTTTGCTACAATGTCCTGAGTAAGCATCGGGCAAACCTTCTCCTAGATTGGGCTGTAGACCAAGGGAGATAGGATGCATTTATTACAAAGGTTTACTTGTGGTAAATGGGTCCAGGCGTAGTCCTTCCTTGATCATGATAAGGAATAATATGGACTCGAGGTGCTTGAGGTGTTTTCCACGTGTCAGTTAACATCAAGCTAACATTCACTCACAGGGGTGTACCTGTGGTGAATGACCGTAGTTGAGAATGTCTCCCTCGTTGAGAGGGAGTGTTGATGTTTGGAGGAAGACATTCTTCCATATATATACATACNTATGACATGATATTTGTAATACAAGGTATAAATATATATAATAAATAAGTAGTTATTTATTATCCAAGGAACACATCCTTTCATGGATGGTCACCATATATTCTCTATACATGGAAATCATTGTAATAATACATCAATCTATTATAATCATTTTGTCTTAGCATTTTCTACTGTACTTGTGTCTTTGTGCATGGTTATTCTTCTTGTGATCTTGGTTATTACTGCTGCTATTGTTCATGGTTTATGGTTCAGTTCATGCAAATTTGTAAAGAAACTTAATTTAATTGAACAACCTTAAACTCCAACACTGCCTAGATCATATCCTTATTTTCATTCATAAAAATTATTCCAAAGGTTCAAAAGACTAGGTCTCTAAGTCATCCACAAATTGGTAAGTTTGGGTCTTGGGGTTTTTTGATGGGGCTAGTCAAGGGGATAATGGAATATCTGGTGTTGGTGGTTCCCTTTACCCAAATGAGACTCATAAATTTAATTTTATGGTAGGACTAGAGGAGGGTACAAACAACTATCTTGAGCTCATGGCTTTGAAGTATGTAATGAAATTGGCTACTAACAAGGGTGTCCTCAACCTACAAGTTTTTTGGGACTCAAAATTGGTTACCAATTGGATGGAAGGTAGATACAGTTTGAACAATATGTTTCTACAACCCATCTTGGATCAAGTAAAAAGAATGGATGCACTCTTCTCTAAAATTCCATAGATACATATTTTTAGAGAACTGAATACAATGGCAGAGGCTTGCCTAGAGGAGGACTACAATATCCTATTAACACAGGTGTGATCATGAAGGTACAGGATGGAGTTCAAATGGGTGAAAGGCCTCTTCCAGTTTCTTGGTGATTGAGATATGAAGTTATATGTTGATTGCTAGATTTTTTATTTGAAGTAACAGTTGTTACTTTTATTTGTGAATGAGAAGTCTGTATAAGGACTTAGATATACTGCCCTTTTTGTTTATCGATAGACTTTTGAACAGATTAAAACTGCCTTGTCTGTAATAATTTACAATGATGATGATACGAGGGTGGTTCTTTCTTTTTTGAAGTTGTTTATGATTGTTGGGATGCCTATATGGGATTGCATAGGTGTGATCATGGAGATAAAAGACCATGTACAAATGGGTGACAGACATGTGCCGGTTAATTAGTGAATGAGTCCATAATAATTTATGTATGGGGAAAATGTATTAGAGATGCACTTGTAAACAATCATATGAATAGTTACATTACTTTTATTTGTGAATGAGAAGGTTGTGTAAGGACTTGGTCCCTTTTGTGCTTATAGACAGACTTCGAACAATTTAAACCTGCCTAAACTTGTAGTCATTTACAATGATGATGATATGAGGGTGGTTCTCTTTTTTTAAACTGGTTAATGTTGGATTGGCTATCGGATTGCATAGGTGTGATCTTGGAGATATAGGAGAGAGTACAAATGGGCGATGGTCCTGTGCCAAATACTTGGTGAATGAGTTCATTTGACTATTGGATTTACTCTAGCTATTAATTTTATTTTTGAATGGGAAGAATGTATTAGATATGCAATTATGTACAATTAAATGAATAGATCATATTTATATAGACTTGTGATCATTTTTGTTGATGATATGAGGTGGTTTATCTTTTCAAATTCTGGTTATGAGCGCTTGTATGCCTTTGGGATTGGGAAATTCATTTATTGATGTATATATACAGACATGCATGTTGTTAGTTATCTTTGGGATTGCATGTTGTTCGTTATCTTTGGGATTGGGAAATTCATTTATTGATGGCTATATATATATATATATATATATATATATATATATATATATATATATATATATATATATATATATATATATATATATATATATATATATATATATATATATATATATATATATATATAGCTGGTAAATCTCTTGAACAACTGGGTTTTCTAATGAGGTTTGGGATCTTGAAATTTAATGAGTGCTTGTATTCCTTTGGGAATGTAGAAAGTTGTGATAGAATGGGATGGTATTATATAGCTATCATGGTAAAGCTGTGCGAACAAATGTAGAATGTAGTTATTTTATATCTAATAAAAAGTTATGATTTTTTTTGGTTTACTTGGAAAAAAAAGAAATGCAGTAAACGTTCATGTTAAAATTTCTTCCAAATATGTGATGTTTTATTTATTATTTGTTTACTTATAATTACACCAAGTTAAAGGACTGACGAAAGACAACTGCATTTACTTATAAGAATTTTCATTTATGTCACTCCCTTTCAAGTAAATTTTCAACTTTAGAAATATTAACTTTTCCCACAAAAGATACCAAATATATTAGATTGGATTCAGACCTTAGAAGTAGGCATCCAAATAACACTCCAAGGTTAAAAACAATTGAAACATATAATTGTCATAGGAAGATTGAAAGTCCTTTGTGCTTTGCTAGTTTGAAGGGATACACCGCATTTTTTGGTGTTGATGTTTAGGTCAGTCTGGAAAATTTACACGGGTCTCCCAACTCATTTAAATTTGTGAATTGCTTGATCTGTAAGGTCAATGACCCCTTCTCCATGATTTTAAAAGAGGCATCTTAGTGGTTAGTCAAAGTTTTATCATTGAGTGGATTTCCATGGGAATGTGAAGGCATCAAAAATAGAGAGTGAGAGCCCCATTAGATTTCATCACCTTGGGTGTAGCGTATTGTAATTGCTCATTCATACCTTCTATTGGCCTGTTGCATTGATGGATTTCATCATCCCTTGTGAAGGGTCATTTGGAAGGCCCCTTTTAGCTCTAATGGATTGCCTGTGCTTTTTTATCAAGTCGTAGTGTAACACCCTGTTTCCCCCAACTTGTAAATATAACTGGACTGGCCAAGAACTATGGCAAACTCATAAATGTGAATATGTGATGTAAATGGACCTTGAGGAAGAGGTCAATGAATGTGAATAACATTCTAAATTTATTGCAGGACTGCTGATGAGGGGATGTGCAGAAAAAGAGACGATGATGGCGGTGGAAGGCACCAGGAAAGGTGGCATTAACTTCCGCCAAGAATTAAATATCGTATTTGGACTCCACTGGCCCGGAGAACCAAAAGCGACTCGTTGGCCCTAAAATTTAATGCCTTGCAGGCTAGAAAGTTGATGGCTTAATGAGGGATGGGGAGGTGAACCGCCTATCCGTAGAGCCGTCAGGCCTGATCAGTGTGAGGGGAATCGCGCCACACGCAACCTCGCGAGAGGATAAGGCGTATGGCAGAGGCGATTGAGGGGGGCAGATGCGATGGGAACTCTAGCATTACGTAGAGTGAGTGATAGCAGAGAGGAAGGATTGCAACCTTCACTCCTGGTCACTAGCAGACAGAGAGACGCAGTCTCAGAGCATCGTGGTCTCAGCTCGGGAGTGGCTAGTGGTAAATCCGCTGGGAGTCGCTACGCCTACGGTTGGGTGGAAACGAGCACCCCTCTCAGCAGTTGCACCCACTTCTGAAGTTATTTCTGATAAGTGTTTTGTTCATATTGCATCTTGAAATTCATAAGCTGACATATATGCTCATAAACTGTGAAATGGTGAACAATTACAGTATAAGAATGTATGAGTAGTGTTTCGATAAGTAATGTTAGATATATGCTTATAACAGAAAGACCACGCATGGCTTATGTTGATACATGAATTTAATTAGGCATGAGTCGAACTAAGCTAGGCTTCCAGCCCGTCCTCGGGAAGCTGTTTACCCATATCTAATTCTGGAAATGCCCCGGTATAGATCTCTTCACAGAGATTTCCTCCTTAGAAAGGTTCACCAAGAACCCAGAAAAAGGACTTGAATGCACAAGTCTTATTAACCCTATACAAGGAGGAATGACCCTCTTAAGGTTCAGAGGTAGCAGCGTAGGGATATGTAACAAATTGACGACTAAGATTTCGTCGGGTGACCCATAGCCATTCACGACCATTAGATTGACGAAAGTAACGAGGGCATTACATATCTTGCCCTTTTTCCCTCTATCTTCATGAACAACGAGGAAATCGAGATCGTAGATCCCAAGACCCAGGAGAATACTTGGACCATGGATCTTTCCACATCCACCAAGTAGTGGAGGAATGCACAAGGTGGGACAATCTAAGCCGTTGGATCTCATCAGAAATCCCGTCAGCCGTTGGATCGAGTTAAGATGCTCGGAGTTTAGTCTCTGGAGTGTGCGTAGAAAGAACGGATCTAGGCCGTTAGATCTGGGTCCAATTCCCCGTCAGCCATCGGATCGGACAGGTAAGTGCCTTTTGGGTTGGCGTTTGACGAAGCTCGAGAATGCATCTGGACCGTCCATCCCTTTAGGACAGGTGTCAGAGATCCAGAGAGAGTCAGGATATTGGCCATCGGCATATCGGAGATCCTGAGGTCGAGGGAATCAGGACGCTATAAGTTGCGAACCTCGAGAGTTCAACTGGACCATCCATCCGTTTGGGATGCATGTCAGAAATCCACAGAGAGTCGGGATGTTTGGCATCAGGAAATCGAAGTTCCTGAGGTGGGAGGAGTTGGGACATCACAAGTCTCGAAATCTCGACGAGATCAGAGCCGCCCGTTTGTGGGGACGCATGGCAGAGATCCAGGCCATCGAGGAAAGTCCCGACATGGAGGTCGCCATCGGAGTTTGGCTCATCGGGATATTGGAGATCCCGGTGACAAGTTATCGGTGCACTTTGGAATCGCAAAACACGAAACCCTGATGAGTGGGGGCCAGCTGTCTTCACATCAGAGAAGGAGGATAGTGCCACCGTGAGGGGCCAGCTGTCAACAAACCGGAGAGTCGAGATTCGAGGGATCGGGGATTCTGTGGACATATGCACTGTGGCATTGAAAACCCCGAAACCCCGATGAGGGACAAGGCTGCGGTCTTGTGAGATAGAGGTCACGTGGATTAAAGACTTAGCCCAGGAGGCTAAGGCAGCAGAGGAGCGTATCGAGATTCGAGGATTGGTGAACCAAATTGTTGGGACATCACGAGAGTCAAAACCCCGATGGATGGAAGAGATTCTTTCAGAGGATCTCCGAGTCTGTAATGACCGTTAGATGTGGAGGTGAGAAGTCAACTTAAGCCAGAACGTGAATATGCTTTAGGATAAGTGGCGAGCAGATCTGGACGGCCAGAGTCCACCCGTCCAGATCTATGACTGAGGTTCCATTCCAGAGCCCCCTTACTATTTTGCCTTTAGCGGTAGGGGGGTGGTCCGGAATTAGACGCGCAACTCTCGAACGGTAGAGATTTACTCATCATGATCAATGGCTTCCAGGTGGATTCCGGACCCCCCTTGCCATTCTACCTTTAACGGGGGGGGTCCGAAATAGTGTGGCATGTGAAGTGGGACCCCTCCTTGTCATGACGTCCACCGTGTCACGTTCCCCTTGCCACCTATATACCACCTAACCGCACAACGGGCGTTTCTCATTTGTTGTTCTCTACCCCTGTTGGGATTTATTCCTATTGGCCATTCACTGACCCCGTGGGAATTCATCCCTATGGGACGCACGTTAGCCCTGGCGGGCTTTGGTGGTTGCAGAGTCTAATGTTTGGACCTTACTACAGCACCAGAGCATGAAACACAAATAGGCACTACGTTCAAACTGAACCGCGATCATGACCTGCGATCACCTAAGAATAGGGAAGAAAAGAGAAAGAGCTAGTTTACGTTGGATCTCCGTGGTTATTTAGGAGCTCGAATCCAACAGAGGACCGGAAAAATTTGATTTAGGTAGTGGATATGTTACAAAGTGGTATCAGAGCATGGTTACAACACTCGGCCTGATTGGGCTCATGCACGAGTCGCGCATAAACCTCGTTCAAAACACTCCTATGAGGAGTAATCCCCTGACTTAACTCTCTTATCTAGGATTAAAACTTAGAAAATGAGAACCTGACTATGTATGCAAGTGAAAGAAGTTATGAATTTATGCGCCATTTATAAAAATGAATTTAACTCTTGACTAACAGACAGCGTTTGTCTTTTCACTCAAGCGGACGATCAACCGTGGGAATCTACAAACGTAGAGTATGGTGACTCACCAAGAGGTGGGAGAAGGCTCCCACAACAGAGATGAAGAGTCTGATGAAAGAAGAGCAATAGGAACCCCTCCAGGCCTAGCTGAGACTGTGAGGAGTCTCATGGTCGAATTGCAAAGCTGCAAGGCCGATAATGAAAGGATGATGAAAGAACAAGAAAAGCAAACCGAAATTAATGCAGTTCTACTGCAAAGCTTATCCAACCTATAGCGACAAATGCAGCATGAACCTGAGATGCAGAATCGTGGTCGTGTCAGTGGCCACACTGAGAGAAGCACATCCAGAAAGGTCCACCCCAGAGGTAAAGGACCAGTGCTAGACGATTCCACTGAGAAGGAAGCTGGTGATTCAGAAGGCTCTTCCAGCAGCAGGACCAGTTCATATTCTCAAAAGAAACAAAAGAAGCAAAAGACTTCCAAGAGTCATAAATTTGAGGAATTCAAAAATGCCAAACCTCCCTCCTTCGACAGCGAGATAAAGAAGGGAGAGGAAGCTGAGGCTTGGCTACTTGGACTGAAGAAATATTTCAGAGTCCATGATTTCTCAGAGAACTTGAAGGCCCGAGTGGCCACTTTCAATCTGAACAGAAAGGCTTCCATCTGGTGGGAAGAC
>ML781126.1:317998-330115 GCA_009831015.1 Picea engelmannii | reverse complement strand
TTATTTTGCAAATTTATTAAAAAAAAAGAAAAAACGGAAGTGCGACAGTGACGTTGTTTCAACTATTGTTTCAGCATCACATGTTTATTCCTAATTGTTTTCCTTTTTTTTGCAAATGGAGCATTTAGGCATCATTATACTTCCTAAAAAAAAAACATTATTAATCATTCCTACTTTCTGATCCTCGCGATCGCACGAAGCGCGGAGGAGAGCATACTTATTCCTAAGAAAAAAATAACTGAAAATAAAAGTAAAAACTAAAAATGAAAGCCTACCTATTCTATACTAATTAGAAATTAGAAAGTAGTTACGTGTAATCAAACTTCCAGTGAAGCCATTCACGTAATAGTAGTACGAATATGTTCTCTTTCAATTTCACAAATGATAATCGGAAATATACATAAATATACAAATGATAATCGGAAAATTGTTGAAACTCTAAATTATCAAAATAGAAAGAAAAACTAAATGACTCTAACCTGGTACCTGCTTGAAACCATCATTCGATGAGGCTCTCGTAGGCGTAATTTGTCTCACTCAAATCATGCTACAGCTCCTCATTGTCCTCCTCCTCCTCCTGCTCGCATTCTTCATGTGTTGATTCATCGTCTGTTTCTGGAGGAGTAATTAAGCTCTCGGCTGCTATCAAGATCTTCTCTTCCAGAGAAGAGGAAATCCCGGCTTCCGCAAGGATCTGAGTGAGCTATTCCAAGCTTATACTCATAGTTAAACCATGTTAAAAATAAGGGATTCTTATAGCACCCAAATCAAAATGAAAATATGAAAATCACACTTGCTGAAACACTCTTGAAACAAACCACTCTTGCTGAAACACATGAAAAACACTCTTCACAGTTGCGAGACTTGAAATTTACACTACCATACTTGCAGAAATTGAAATTTATACTACCACACTTGCAAGAATTGAAGCACACTCTGCATGCCCTTACCCAAAGGAAAGACCAACTATTCTATAACCAGAGAACAGGACCCTATTCCCAAAGAAGGAATCTTCAGCACCTGTTTCCGATGACCAAACTTTTATGAACTCATTGCTAATTGAAATCATTGACACACACTGAAGACTAACTACCTCTTAACAGAGAACAAGACCCTAATCCCCAAGCAGGAATCTTCAACACCTGTTTCCGATCACCAAACTTTTATGAACTCATTGCTAATTGAAATCATTGACACACACTGAAGACTAACTACCTTTTAACAGAGAACAGGACCCTAATCCCCAAGCAGGAATCTTCAGCACCTGTTTCTCAATCCCTTGTGCTTCCCCGGCAACGGCACCAAAATGTTAGGCAAAATATATGTCGTTATAATAACGTTGCAGTACAGTTGCCCAACTATTTACTTGTCAACCCGGGGTACGTAAACTGATGAAGCACGTGCACTGTTTGTGCAGGAGTGAAGTAGAACTAATCTAATCTAATCTATGTTGCTGAAATCAAACTAATCTAAGAAAGTAGGAAACATTAATCTAGGAAAGCAGAAAATTGCATACAGGAAAAGTAATACAACATGTGAAGAGTTAACGACAAATAACATATGTGAGCTCACACAATAAAGCTATCTTGAATTACATAACAATAATCAAATGACAATCATGAAAGCATAGCAATGAAAGAATATGAATCAAAGCTAAGAATCCCTTTCTCTTTTGAATCCTAATGACTACTCTGATTCTAATCACATCCTAATTCCCCCCTCATGAAGAGAGAGCACTCTCTTTTATACATGAGAGCCTTGAAGATAAGATAACCATCTCATTATTACAGATCCACTATTCTTTCAACCTATTTCCCATTATTACAAAATATAATCCCTTTAAATCCTCACACATATCTTAGATAAGATATTCTCACCAAATCTCCACGATCTTCTCCTTGGAATGGGATTGAATTATCTCCTCAAATATTGAAATGGTGGAGAGAAGTATTCGAGAAGTCCTTTGAATTAATCCTTCATATATTCCTACACATTACAAAGCTCACACATATTTGAGATATATATGAAAACATGTTGATTTTCTAACATTTAATCACAAATTCCTTTTAAATACTAAAATGAATAAAGTGGAGAACAATAAGGTGAAACCCAAGTCTATTTATGGAAATGATATCATGAAAGGTTAATGGAGCGATGAAATGTGAAGAATGATGAAGGGAAAGGTGGATGAGAATAGGACATTTCTGAGCCCCAACAGTCATCATTTAGAATGGAGAGTGTGGATCATGGTAGACAAACATGTGGTTGTGGAGTGTCTACTGAACTTGATCAAACAAATCATTCAAGTTCAAGGGACACAAACCCAATATAAGGACAACATGATTATGTAGGCAACATTCACGAGATAATTTTGTTGCACTATAAGTTCTTTAGATGTTTGATTTTAAATGTAAACGGTTTGATATATTTTATAGAATGATATCTATTAGACATGACCTATTTAGTGAATTATATTCTAGTGACAAGTGTAGAGAAATTTTGGCATCTCAAGCCAAACCATTTGTGCTTCTAGAACATGTAAACAATTGATAAAAAATGGTAGTTTGTTATTCCTTGTACACCCAAGGGAAAAAGGATTTTCAAAATTTTAACCGTTGCAATTGCTGCATTGGGTCATTGGGTCAAGAAGATGATGATGTAAATGTATGTGGTGAACTAAATATGGGTGATCAAGTAGAATTGAGAGTGTAGTAATGTCAAGTATTCATTGTAAACAAACTCATCATAAACAAGGTTTGAATATCCATTTCAAAAATGCACAACATGTATGGAACAACATCAAGTAATAAGCTAATTATAAAAACAAACACATCAATGCATAAACCCTCCATGACATTGGAACCTCGTGTTACTTTCACAAAACTTCATTGTACCATGTTCCAACAATATTGAGAATCTCTAAATCAAAACCAAGTCCCAATACTTATCAAATTTCACTATGCTAGTTAATCATAATAAAATTTGCGTGTAACATTTCAATTGTGGACCTCCTACAAAGAAATTTCCACCTTTGCTTATGAAATTATAGACGGAATAAGAATTTCGTAGATTGCATCATAAACATAGAATCCAAATCAATTAAAGTGGGAACCATTGCTAGTTTTGTGTAGGTCATTTCATGAGACTGGAATACTTTGACCTAAACCAATGGCTTCTTGAGATCAATTAAAATTACAACCTGTTGTTATGGGTATTATGCAAAACATGGGCACTCTATAATTCCTACTTCTTCTTTTATAGTCATCTATGAAGTCGATGTTGTTCTGGAATCCTCTATTGTGAGGATATTAAACCCATCCAATTATGTTAGTGATAAAGACTATCCAATAGAAATTCACAACAAATTTGGTATAATGATTTGGGAATGGAAATAATGTAGAGTTTTTATGAAATGTCCAACATGTCATATTTACTCTACACATGCTCGTGTAACAATTGTGTCCATTTTGAATTAAAATGATGGGTTGATTCCACCTAACCCTCTAATTCACAGTATTCCAGAGACTTTGCTTCTTGCCAACACAAATATGCAAAGCACATCTTTGAGGATTAGATGGCTTTCTATAAACGTTGTCCAAGTCTAGGCCATCCTCTGTTTCCATGAATTAATGTGCTTCAAATACTTGAATCCCCTAGAAGCACAGTATAAACCATTAACATTTGATGACCATACTTCAAATGCCTTTTAAGAAGGATTCTTATGTGTTTCTTTTCACCAGGGTTCTTACTCAAATATCACTTGTCACAAACCCAATCACCAATATGAATTTCTCAGTTATTATCATGCCAACAAAGAAAAGTTGGATTTCTTGATGGTGGTAACACAATACACTGCTAAAATTGTGTTTTAGACACATTTCTTAAGTAGAAAGGCCACATCGAAATGGGAAGGTTCTAACCATGGGATCCAAACTTGTTTTGAATCTCATCAATGGCTCGCAATCATGGTGGAAAACTATCATAGTACAAACATTAAAAATTGTGTTAAAACATATATTTGGGAGCTTTGACATGAAAAGTTAGTAACAAAGAATGTAACATTTATGGTATCATTGTTGATGAAAATTCCATTCAAAGAATTACAACCATACTAGAATTTTTCGATGATTAGTTATGGAATCATATAACCTATACACGAATCCCAATCTTGGGTGAGTTCAATAAAGAATGGATGATTAAAGCACACAATGGCTTAATCCCTAATCTATAAGAGTCCTTGCAAGGATGATACTCTCCTGTACACCTTTATATGTATGCTCACCATTGTATGCTCCAATTGATGACTTAACATAAATAAAATGACTCATTAAGAATTTCCTTTGAAATGGAGGAAAAGCTTTAAGAAGAAAAACAAAACTAATGTCTCCCCAAAAATAAAATCAACCTCCCTCTATCCAAATATAATAATTAATAAAATATTTTTAAACTTTTATAATTTATTATTAAATTGTTATAGACTAAACATGTCAAAGAATCTAGAAGAACCCTAAAAAGAAACATTGCAAACTTATAATCATATAATAATAATAAGATTCAATACTTTACAATGAATCAAATCATTAGTGACCACATTTATTGCAATATTTTTAAACTTTTATAATTTATTATTAAATTGTTATAGACTAAACATGTCAAAGAATCTAGAAGAACCCTAAAAAGAAACATTGCAAACTTATAATCATATAATAATAATAAGATTCAATACTTTACAATGAATCAAATCATTAGTGGCCACATTTATTGCAATGATTTTAGCACCCTTCCACCAATAAGGAACTTTACAATGAATCAAATCATTAGTGGCCACATTTATTGCAATAATTTTAGCACCCTTCCACCAATAAGGATTAGTGGGAGCTCTTTGAAAAAATAGTGTTAGGATGGTGTATGTTGATATGTCAACAATATCATAGTATGTTGGAATTTTTTTACTATTCATTTATCCATGATGCCACCCTTTTATTGTGTTGTTTTGTGTCATAACACAACACAAATCCAACTTAGGAAGATAAAACATTGATACAATTAGGTGATTTTTTTTCTCATAGCATGTAAACATGACAAAGATATGATACCAATTAAATCTCGAAACATGGTTGACAAGGTATTGGCGATGCAACATGACACCAATTAAACGCTTAAAAAAATATATTGGAACATGGTTGACAAGGTATTGGCGATGCAACATGGGATGCTAGAATCCTATATGATAGTAGTGAGGCATCCATTTACCTAATATACTCTTAGGTAAATTAAATATTAATGATTTTTCGAAGTAAGAGAAATCAGTCGCACACATATTAAAAAAAAAAGGTTGATCCTCAATCCCTTATTTCCCAAAAGCTAGAATTTTCCCAAAGCTAGAATGGAGGATAAGAGTTTGCCCCTTTATTCATATTATTACCATCTGACCATACTGTGTATATTAACATATCAGTCACATAACTGCGATGTGGGTTTAAACACCAAAGTCGAGTTCATGGGCTTATGAGCCTCTCTCACCCTTGCTTCCTTTTGATCTTTAAACCATCTCCTCGTGCTCGGAGACTCGAGAGTCATCATAGACTGGATCACTCAACTTTGCAACCTTCAATCCTGTCACATTGAAAGCTGAAAGCAGAAAACGCAGCAGCTGTACAAACTATTTTCTGATATCAACTTTCGTCATATCCCCAGAGCACATAACACCGAGGCGGATGCTCTATCCAAGCGGGCTCTTAACGAAGTGGTTGGTCGACTTTTTCACTGTGACAGCGGACAGGAGAGCTCTATATCCTTTATCAACTTCTTCGAACCATAATGGTCTCACCGGTTTGATGGAAGGCAGCTCTGTAAGCTGTGTTTGTAATTTATCTTTGATTGGATAATGATCTCCGGGGTCATGGCTCAAGCGCTTGTTGTGAAAGGAGTGGTCTATATTTGAACTGTGATCGGTCATGCTACACATCACAGTCTGCTTCATGTTTATATTGTGACCGGACTATCTCTCCTTGAAAGAACGGCATATTGACTAAACATTCCAGTTTCCATTGTGTGCACGGTATATGAGTGTTAATACCAGGTCTTTTCCTGGCTATTGCACAGTTTCAAAATTACTCAGCTTGCGGCTGCGTTCCTCTATTGTAAATGAATTTTTTATCAATCAAAAATTCGAGAAAATTTTTCATGGGAAAAAACATATCAGTCACCAAACCCTAATAGAACCCTGCTCTCCCTTCCCCTTAGCCAATATTTTCGCTTAGCTCTCCAAGTTTCTCCGAGTAGATATCGACTCGTCGGGTTATCCACGCAGAGCAGGTAATTGCTTCTTGCCGCCTCCTTCTGCAAGGATGATGAAGAAGATATGGAAACTCCCATTATCAAAGGCAATGCCTTTTCTTCCTGCTATTGCATTTGCATTTACTGTAAAACCGCACATAACATTCTCCAAGTTCTGCATCCAAACAGCGACCACATCAACAACTTCACAAAGAGGTGTTGTCACAGAATTTTTTATCGATAAATGCGGTTTAACACAGGAAGAAATTGCAAAAGCTTTTAAACATTGCAAAATACATCTTCACGCAAAATCAAGTCAGAATGTGGAAGAAGTTTTGGAATTGTTAAATGGCTGTGGTTTGACCACCCCCGCCCAGATTCGAAAGGTGGTCCTTTCCAACCCTAAGTTTTTCTTTAGTAGAGCCGAAAGAAACATACAGTCTAAGCTCAACATCCTCAGGACTTTTGTGAAGGAAGAGTATATCGGCAAACTCGTTAGTGGTAATGCCAGAATAATTAATCTGAGTGAACAGAAGCTTAAATCTTCGTTTTTACATTTGCAAAGATTGGGTATTGAGGGTAAAACACTCTCAAGATTGGTGGCGAGACAGCCGCGTTTACTCCTTACTGCAGAGGAAAAAGTTACGGAGTCTTTTAAACAGGCCGAGGATTTGGGGATAAAGAAAGGATCAACGGTGTTTGCATATGCTTTGCTGGCCATATTGGGATCAGGAAAAAAAAAATTAGATGGAAAACGGCTGTGTTTGAGCAGTCTAGGTTTCTCCGAAAACCAAATTTCGGATTTTTTGAGGCGGCACCCGATGGTTCTGTGCCTTTCAGAAGAAAAAATGAAGCGCAATGTGGATTTTCTGGTCAAGTCCGTGGGGCTTCAATTGGATGATTTTGTTCATTATACATTTCTGTTTGGAGCCAGCTTAGAGAAGAAGATAATTCCTCGGTATAGAGTAGCGGAGGCATTGAAATCCATGCAAATGTTGAAAACAGAGATGTATCTTCCACCGCTTTTTCAGTTGCCTGAAAAACGTTTCCTAGAGAAATATGTTTATTCGAATGCAAAATCGTCAGTTCTGCTGGATATTTACAACTGCGCGAACGTAGGAAAATTGAGCACTGACAAGGACACATCCACTGAATCAGATGTAGGGCCAAGGCTAGAGGTCAAGAACCACTGTGTGAAAGCTGGGAATCGACTAGGATACAAGCAGTGATGGGATGTAGGGCTGGGGCAAGAGGCAGTGAAGCTCATCTACACACCTCAGTATACCGGCCAGAAGGAACTGCAGATAATATGGGCTATTCATCAGCAACCAAAAGAATTTGTAAGTTACAGATAACCTCTTTTAGGGGGAAGCAACTTTTCTAGTCTATGTCTAGGTGTTTCAGAATTAAGTCTGTTATTATGTTTAATGGATTACTGCATTTTCTTTTCTTTTTCTTTTAATTATGGATGATGTTGCCGCTTGGGAATACTATGAACAGTCTGAGATTGTAGGGGTAGCTAGGCAGAATACTGCCACACTCTGGTATTTTTGGTTTGTGGAATTTAGGAGAGAAATTGGAGATAGATGGAATGCCATTTTTGTAAGATGTATCTGATCTCATCTGTATATGTGACTATATTTAAAAAAAATCCAATAACCTAGCAAAAAAATCAGAGACATGCATTGAATGCATGTCTGTCAAAAACAGATGCAAATATGTTGAGCATTTGTTAGTGCTTTCAGACTTTTATTGTGTTCTGGTTTCTCATTTTTTTTGCCACAACCGTGTTAAAAGCTCCACTTTATAACAATTCTATAGCTGCAGTGGCACAAGAAGAGTCCAGAAAGGGTGGTTATAACTTCAAAGTCATAAGCCGCCAGTCAATTTTTTTGGGAAGCAAAATTGACAGTATTACTTTTTTCTTTTCAATTCAAGCTACAACTCACTAACTTGGGAAAGACATAACAAATATTGTTTTTTTATAAACACATCACCTTCTACTGTCTGTAGGGAACTCTTGTATTTAACTAGACAGCTTTTTATTTTACTGAAGAGAGTTCGGTCTGCCTCTAAAGTCATACTTGTCTTGCCAGCAAAGATCTCATCTTTGCAAATACAAGCCAAGTTATCAACTCATTTCAATGAAGAATGTTGTGAATTACTTGTTTTAAAAATATTCAGAGATTGTAGTCATGGTGTGAATGAGTAGTCTAGTTGTACTCTCTATGATGCCTGCTTCATTTGTTTGGCGAGATGGTTGATGGTTCTTACCATTGCAGTGTAGATTTCCCATTTTTCAACAAATTTTGAAGGTGGTCTAGCAATTTTAACTTATTAGGGGAACACCAACATCTTTTTTTCAAAGGAAAATTTGTGATTTCTATTTACAGAGAAAATGGAAATTACATTTTTCAGATGCATATAGCACTTTGTAAATTTCATGGACCTAGTAAAGTAATCCCACCAAAAATTTTCATCTTTCAGCTTGAAAAAAACAAAAAAAAATCTCTCCAACCGTCCTTGACTCAGACCATACATTCTTACAGCTGAGCCATAAAGGTTTCAAAATTGCAAAAATAACAAACATTATTTCTGCCTCCTAGTATCTCATATCAGCTAACTGCCCTCAACAGATCTATAAAGCCCTTCATCTTTTGAACACAGAAATACAGAAACAGAATCTCAGAATCTAATCTTAGAAGTGACAGAAATTCCATCTCTGATATCCTCCAGTGACATGAACCCTTCAGCTATCTGTTGACCTCCTTTAGATAATGAGTCCTTTTCCTTGTTCAACTCCTGGAAAACATTAGTGAAATATATTTCTTCAAAAGAATTTGTTAATTCTTTCAGCTGGTACCCAATAAGCCCGAGCAAGATGTTCTTCAACTGTGAGTTGCCTTTCATCCAGTGAATGACTACGGTAGAATCCCCAAAAATCTGGATGCTTTTGACTCTTTTCTCGAGGGCACATCTAACAAGAAATCTTTAAGCCATAAATTCAGCAAATTTGTTATCCTTCCCCCAAACCAGTGTTAAACTTGACACGATGCGAATTTGATATGAACAAAACTTCCTCAGCACTGCTAAGCTCTGGTGGGCCTTGTCTCGTGTCACCAAAAAAAGCCCCATGCCTGGGACTTATCTATATCTAGATCACCCAACTGTCTAGGAACCCCTTGCTTAACAGGCATTCTGCAACTTGAAGACAGAGATCTAATTGGAGAGAAACATTGAAAGGTAGGAACATGTTTTCTTCGAAAATTTGGGAATTTCTAGCTAGCTAGATACCCCATATACTTAAGCAAGGAAAAACTCTATACTCTTTTAACTCTTTTTTGTTACACCATGCTTTCAAACTATCTTCTATAGAATCACCTTTCCATACATTTTTAACACTTGTAGCCTGCTCTCCCTCAATCCATATTTTCTGCACATATGAACACTTTGTTAGCAAATGAGTGATAGTTTCCTTCTCCTTCCTGCACAACATACAAATCCCTGGACCTTGTATGCTCCTCCTCTGTAAAACCTCCCATGACAAAGCCTTATTCATTATTGCTAACTAAAAAAAGTTAAAACATCTGAATCTTTTTGAGAGTTTTAAACTTCCAAATCAATTTCCACCACTAGACTGGCTCTTGTATATCTAAAACAAACATTGCTTTGTATCTCAAGCATGCAATGTACTCCAATGTTGCCAACATTGTGTTAGCGAAAATATCGTTGAGGTTCGGAAAAGAAAATATCGACAACATCAGGGAAAATATCGGAAAATCTGCAAAATGAAAAAAAATACAATTTTTTTTTTCAAAATTTTAAATATCTAAAGCATCAACAACATCAAATAAATGCATTTCCACATAAATATAAAAAGAGAACTGATATATAAGATGTATAAGATGTCTATTAAACTCGAATACATCATAGATCAACATTGAATCATGTCCTGACTCTAAAGCCTCAAAATATCATAAAAATAATAATAAATGTATCTCATCATCATGAGTCATCTACAATGAAATTAGATAAATAAACTAATGATTCCCTTTGCCCCTTTTACAATCAAAGGTGATGGCTCTAGAAATGGTTATTCCTTTAGAGGAAGAAGTCCCTGGGGCTGACATTAGACTTTGATTTCCTATAGAAGAAGCAAGAGCTAGACTTTGGTGTCCTCTATTGGTGCTACTACCAAGTACAACTCGCTCTGTCGAAGTCCGTGAAGATAGTGGCGCTGGCGCACTCCTAGTGTTAATAGTCAGCGCCTCTAAAGGTGTCTGTTGATTCTGCTCTGCAACATCCTCCTCCTCTTCCTTTCTTTCCTTTGCTACTGCCCCCTCTGCCTCCTCTTGTAACCAATCAGGGATTGATTCCATGATAGGCCTCTCAGTCTCAACCCTCCATGTAGCAGTGGTGTCAATCACATCCAACAAACTGGCGTCCACATTAGGTGTTTTCTGAATCTGCCTCACCCACAATCGAAGATTGTAGTAGACATATTCCATGTCATTGAGGCATTGAGATTCCAACCTATATGGGGGTCATAAATTATAAATTAATAATTATAATACATAATCTAGATTCTAGAGGGTGAAGGGGCATAAAATGATAAATTATAATTTATTATGAATTAAAAATTTAATTTGAAAATTTCTAACCTGTTGCACTTCTTGGTGTGTATTTTCTCAAATACACTCCAATTGCACTCACATCCTAAAGAACTACATGCTTGGCTAAGCACCCAAATGACAAATTTTGTAGATTGGGTACTCTTGCACCATAGCTTGTCCACCAAGCATCTACAAAAATAAGAAAAACATAAGAAAATATATTGAAATTTGAAAGTTAAAAGTTGAAACAAAGTAAGAACTAAGAACTAAGAAGAGACATCGAAATTTGAAATTTAATGAAGCTTACCTGGCATTTTGGACTTCCTATTCTGAATAGCCATGTCAAAGCCAAATGTCCCACTAGACATCCTATATATTTTCATTTATTTGGATTCCGCATGTTCTTGTTGACTTGGCACCATCCTCTGAACACATGTGAGGAATCCATCCATAACCCGAACATCAAATCTAAAACCACATGAGTAAGAGAAAGCGAGTTTGATGTAGATCCATGCAACATGAATGGGGTGATGGAGTGTATTGTTCCATCGCTCATCAATCACTCTCCATATTTGTAGTCGTTTCTCAAATACATCATCTCCCTTGTCATCATAATAGGCACGGATGGCTTCTTTGCCCCTATCCATGGCCTCATACAAGTAGTACATTGCGGGCTTGTCTCCATCAACCAACCGAAAAACCTTTACCAAAGGTTCGCTGATGGCACACACCTCCTCCATGTTGAAATAATGTAACTGCAAAGAGTATTCTTATTATTATTGATATATTATTCATAGGATCAATCCCCATTGTGGATTCATCATGTCGATTATTGTAATAGGACCAAATCCCCTTTTGCGGATTGGTCAAAAGACAATTGTAATAGGCAGAATAAGAAGTCGGCCCCAGCGGATAATAAAGAGGCCCAGAAATATAATAAAGGTGGGTTTACCCACCCAGTTTGAGAAGTCGGCCTTGCCAATGAAGAGACACTTCACACATGCCAGACTTGTATAAATAAAGAGGCCAACGCCTCACTTAGACAACAACTCACTTGCTCATTGAGAGACAAGTTTCAGAGTTGTTGCTGGAGAAGAAGGAGAGAGAGAGTGGCGCATATCTGGGAGAGGACTTTCTGTATTAGTTTAAGAGATCTCTTGGCATTGTATTGGCTATCTATATTAAGGAAGTTTTGCTGGGTTTTCTTCCCCTAGAGGGTTTCCTA
>ML781126.1:276893-314195 GCA_009831015.1 Picea engelmannii | reverse complement strand
GGTCTTGAGGTATGGCAGAGTCCTGAGAGGATCTTCCTTAACCAAGGGAAGTACACGGTCGAAATCTTGAAGAGATTCGACATGTTGGAATGCAAGCCCATGAATACACCCATGGAAGCGAAGCTGAAGCTACTGGTCGATACTTCGTTAGAATTGATTGATGCCACACTGTACAGACAGATCATTGGATCGATGATGTACCTGACGAACATCAGACCAGACATTTGTTTTGCCGTGAACACCTTGAGTCAGTTTCTGGTAGAACCTAGACTTGTTCACCTAGTGGCTGCAAAACATGTGATGAGGTACCTTAAAGGTACAATA
Source organism: Picea engelmannii (assembly GCA_009831015.1). Taxonomy (NCBI): domain Eukaryota; kingdom Viridiplantae; phylum Streptophyta; class Pinopsida; order Pinales; family Pinaceae; genus Picea; species Picea engelmannii. The sequence continues at coordinate 313,871 of ML781126.1, read as the reverse complement.
GATTATGGTCTTAGCTATGATGGAGATCATGATTTCACATTGAGTGGATATACTGATGCAGATTGGGCAGGAATTGTTTCTGACAAGAAAAGCACTTCAGGATGCTGTTTCAGTTTGGGATCAGCTATGATCTCGTGGCAGAGTAGGAAGCAATCTAGTATTTCTCTCAGCACAGCAGAAGCATAATACATTGTTGCATGTTCTGCCAGCTGCGAAGCTATATGGCTTCGAAAGTTGCTGACCGACCTATTTGACTTAGAGATGAGAGCAACCTTGATTCTATGTGACAACCAGAGCTGCATAAAAATGACAGAGAATCCTGTATTCCATGACAGGTCGAAGCACATAGAGATCCGTTATCATTACATCCGTGACATGGTACAGAGAGGAGCCTTAAAGCTCCAGTACATTAGCACGGATGAACAGGGTGCTAACGTGTTGACTAAGCCCCTATCTCGTGTGAAGTTTGAGCACTTCCGAGATAAGCTTGGCATAGTCCGAAAGGACCTTCCTCGAAAGGGGGAGTAGTTGTTGTACTCCTTGCTTCTGACCTAGTTGTCAGACGTAAAGCAAGATGAGATGTGTACCTTGCTTACGACCTGATGGTTGTGACGTAAAGCAAGATGATATGATGAGACTACCACTGAGCTTCCGGCTGGATAGCTGTGACGTAAAGCCAGTCTAGTATCTTGCTTCCGACTTGATGGTTGTGACGTAAAGCAGGACGAGTATCTTGCTTCCAACTTGAGTGCTGTGACGTAAAGCAAGACGATGAGATGAGACTAGTACTGTGCTTTCATCTTGATAGCTGGGACGTAAAGCCAGTCTAGTATCTTGCTTCCAGCCTGAGTGTTGTGACGTAAAGCAAGACATTGAGATGAGACAAGTACTGAGCTTCCAGCTTGATAGCTGTGACGTAAAGTCAGTCTTGTATTATGATGAGCCAACCTTGTGCTGTGATGATGATGATGTATCCGTTTTTATACTAATACATATTGATGCAGATGATGATGACATTCCTTGAGAATGACGATGCTGCCGATGAAGAAAACTTCCGATGATTTATAGATACGCCAGTCAGTGTTCCAAGATGATATTGATGATGTTGTCCTCTCATCCACTTGATGCGGTTGATGTTGTCGTCCTCTCTCTCTCTCGCACGACGTCGCTAAAGAATACCCTTCTTGTTAAGGGGGAGTGTTGAAATAATGTAACTGGAAAGAGTATTCTTATTATTATTGATATATTACTCATAGGATCAATCCCCATTGTGGATCGATCATGTCATTTATTGTAATAGGACCAAATCTCGTTTTGCGGATTGGTCAAAAGACAATTGTAATAGGCAGAATAAGAAGTCGACCCCAACATATATTAAAGAGGCCCAGAAATATAATAAAGGTGGGTTTACCCACTCAGTTTGAGAAGTCGGCCCTGCCAATGAAGAGACACTTCACAAGTGCCAGACTTGTATAAATAAAGAGGCCAATGCCTCACTTAGACAACAACTCACTTGCTCATTGAGAGACAAGTTTCGGATCTGCTGCTGGAGAAGAAGGAGAGAGAGAGTGGCGCATATCTGGGAGAGGACTTTTTGTATTAGTTTAAGAGATCTCTTGGCATTGTATTGGCTATCTATATTAAGGAAGTTTTGCTGGGTTTTCTTCCCCTAGAGGGTTTCCCAGGATAAATGCTGTGTCTCTTGTGATTATGTATTTCTCAGTGATCTTGGATTATGCTATTGTTATCTAATGAAATGCAAACAACTATAATAATGGCTTAAACATTAACACTCCACTCCCGCTCAAAATCTCTCTTGGTATGACACTAGCTTGCATATGGCCTCCCCCTTTGGTTTATGACTAAATGATAAACCATGCCACTCATATGAAAGGAACACTCTCTTCACCTCCTACATGCAATCCAAGAAAGATCGAAGAGATATGAAGCTAGTGGTAATGTGCGTGATTGTAGGACGCATCGACTCCATGTTATTTGTGAATCTTCTCATCAAGCTAAGCATAGATGTATGATTATATATGAATTTTGTTATGCTTCTAGCTGATTCAATAATATCCTTGATATGAGAAAATTTTCCCATATTCTCTAAAATCAAATCTATACAATGTGCAACACAAAGAATCCAAAATAAGGTAGGATACATCTTCCAAAACAACCTACCTACAACAACATAGTTAGCAACATTGTCCGTTATGACTTGGACAACATGTTGTGGACCCACCTCCTGAATGATAGCCTATCTCATGTTGTGGACCCAACATAGATAGCCTATCTCTCTTTTCAACTTTTATAATTTCTCTTCTTTTCATTATCTCTCTTTTCACCTTTTATAATTTCCCTTCTTTTCATTAGCTCTCTTTTCACCTTTTATAATTTCCATTCTTTTCATGTGTACTTGGTTTCAATGATTATTTTCCTCTTTTAACTCAAACTAATTTAATCTAAATTTTCAATTTATTTGTTAATTTCCCCCTTGTCATTCCCAAAGTATTATTTTTCTTTTGTTTCCAATCTCAACGTTCCCTCAACATCTTCATTCTGGATTTGAATATATATTATATTAAATTAATGATCTCATGCTCTCTTTACTCTTTTTTTCACCTCATTTCTTTTGTTCAACTCCAATCTATTTCAATTGTTTCCTTAACTTCCTCAACTACTTGTATTAATTTATAATTGATTTACTATTATTTTAATATTCTTTTATCTCAATGGCTACATTTTAATTCTTTCCTCCTTCCTCTCTTTAACGATCCCTCCCATCTGCTCCTTTAAATACCTAACTCAACATTGTTTCCCGTCTTATGAGCTTCAATTGTCCCTGATGATGGGTGGAGTGTCCACTCGAAACATTGGACGTTTCAAAACACTCTACACAGTTCAAACTCCAGAATAATTATACAACAACTATGAAAAACTGTGAAAACATACATATCAAACCCACTTTTTGGCTTTATTTCTGTCAATGTCTATGGCTTGATGATATTTTGGGTCGTCATGCAATATTATCGTGATATTTACGAAAATATCACCCGACGATATTTTTGCGATAAAATTTTCTGATAATATCACTGCCCTTTAAAAATCCGACAATATCGCAATGTCGAAGATATTATCGCGATGTTGGTAATACTGGTGTATTCATCCAATGTCTTATACCATGCAAGAATTTTCTTCTCATCCCTTTGCCTGATATGGCTTCTTTGAAGACTTTCCACATATTAATTCTGTAGGGCTGCTTGTACTAAAGCCTTCCAATCAGTAGAAACATTGTGCACATTTTTACTTGGACTCATGATCTATTCAAGTAGGGTTCCAAGACTTGTGTATTTATGTTCGATTATTTGCTTCCATAGCCCTTCTTTTGTAAGGACTCTCCACATGCTCTTCGTTGCTAGGGGCTTACAAAAAAAAATGTATATTCTTCAATCCCCATCCACCTTTTTTCTTTGGCTTAGTTGTAACACCCCACTTTTGATCCCCAGAATGTAATGTAATGCAAATATGTGAATTGGTTTGTGAGCGAAATAGTATGGCCAAGGGCCAAGGAATGTAAATGATGTGAATTAAACTTATAAATAAAAATGCATTGTTGGTTGTGACAAGGGGGACTAAAGCAATGGGGGGCTATGACTCCATGACAGAGGAACGAGAGGGGGCTAAGGGGGCCAAAGGGGCCAAAGCCAAGAATATTATAATAATTTATTTATGACCAAAAATCAATACCTTAGCTTATGTATAAGGCATGTTAACCTTGAGATGCATGAAGAGTAGTTGGGGATGACTTCCTTCAATGCCAAGTGGTAAGTTAGACACATGCATATTTAATCCTTGTTTTGGGAGAGCTACCCATCATTCTACGATCATTTTGCCCATGATTCTACCATTGTTCCACCATCATTCTACCATCATTCTATGATCATTCTGCCCATGATTCTACCATCATTCCACCATTATTCTACTATCATTCTACCATTATCCTGTCTTTTATTTCCATGAATCTTGCTACCTTCATGCGACTAGTACGAATTGCAAGAAAACGAGAGACAAGCCTATAAGGGGATGAATGGTATGACTATTATGGAAATCGTAGATCCCAACTTTGAGATTTTCCTAGCTAGATTGTGCTGGAGCTTAGGAAAAGGGGTGTGGCAGCCTGAGGGATTGCATTGTAGAGAAGGGTGTCCACTTCTATGGGTTGTACAGACTGAAGGGGGAAAGAGAGTTAGTGATTGAGATGGGTGCATGAGTGAATAGGTTGAGGAATTTGTGGGAATTGGGTTGAGAGAGCCTTGCTAATCCTTGTGGACTCGTAGCCCCAACACAAGGGTGGCTTATTGTAGAAAGACTTGGTGCAACAATGCCTACGATTGGGAGGAACGTCCCACGTTTGCATCCAGTTGGTGTTTTCATAAAAGATAAGTGCCATGTTTCTATGTTATATTGTGTAATTATGTGTTAATTTGTTGTATGCTTATAGAATAACTATGCAATTATGTTTCCGAATGTTTAAATGAATTGTACATGGAGTGCATGTCATTTTGCATATGTAATTTTATCATATGATAGACAAAAAATTATATAGTATTAGGGTTTGGTTGTGCTAATGGTGAATTCAGAGGGGAAATTGGGAAATTTCCTAGTGCCATCCCATCTCAACAAGCACCTAGGTGGCTAGGTACGTCACAAAGTGGTATAAGAGTTGTTTTGTAGTGACGTGGCCAGAGTGGGGTCTGGGTACATTACAAAGTGGCATCATAGTTGTTTTGCAGTTATGTGGCCATATTGGGGGTCTAGGTACCATTACAAAGTGGTATCAGAGCGTAACTACAACGCTTGGACTACATGGGATAGAGCCAACATGCTAAAGCATAATTTTAAAGATGAAAAATTCCAAGGAATTGGTCGAATTTATGAATTGTAGAGCGACCATTGAAGTAATTGAGTGAATCTGGGAAAAAGCTCTTGTTTTTGGGTGAAAGTCCAAGCTAAAAGTGCTTAGAATTATCGAATGGAAAAAAATCCATGTCAAATTAACCATAAGAGGGTCAAAGTTGGCATAGGAGGTTGTGAATTACAGAACCATGGAGACCCAAGCAGAGAAATTAGGTGAAATTGGGAAAAAGCCCAATTTCTGAAATACAATTCGTTGAAAACTAAGTGTATGGGGATGATGTGTGTAGGACCAGAGGTCAAATTGTCATGCATAGGGCCAAAATTGGCCATGGGAAGCTTAATCACAAAGCTCTCATGGTGGTTGGGGAAGAAATTTCAAAATTTAGCATTGTTGAAAATTTCAAGAATTTTTGGAAAATTGGGAAATTTTTCCATACTTGGTGACGTGGAGGCCATGTGTTAGGTGACATGGTAGTGATGAAATGGATTGCCATGGTGGCCGATCCATGATGGCAAGACATAGTAGCAAGATTGGGAGGATCTACAGTGCATGGTTGTTTGAAAATTGACTAGGTCCTAGAACTCGCAGAGTGTGGAATGTGGGTTTGCAGGATGCGAGTGTAGGACATTGTGTGGGTGTACCATTCCCCTGCATGAATGTCGAAAAATTGACTAAGTCCTGGAACTCGCGGAGTGCAAAATGCAGGTTTGTGGGATGTCGGAGAATATGCAGGTGTGCCATTCCTCCCCCATGAATGTTGAAAACCGGTTAAGTCTTGGAATTCGTGGAGTGCAAAATGTGGGTTTGCAGGATGCAGGTGCAAGAGATTGTGCGGGTGTGCCATTCCCCTGCATGAGTTTCAAAAAATTGGTTGTCCCAGAACTTGTGGAGTGTAGAATGCGGGTTTGCGGGAGAATGTGCGTGTGTGCCATTCCCCCAGCATGAATGTTGAAAATCGACTAAGTCATGGAACTCGCAGATTGCATAATGTGGGTTTGCGGGATACGGGTGCAAGATATTGTGTGGGTGTGCCATTCCCTCGCATGAATGTTGAAAAATTGGCTAAGTTCCAAAACTCGCGGATTGTGGAATGTGAGTGCGGGAGAATGTGTGGGTGTGCCATTCCTCCTACATGAATGTTGAAAATCGGCTAAGTCCTGGAACTTGAGGAGTGCGAAATGCGGGTTTGCGGGATGTGGGTGCAAGAGATTGTGCGAGTGTGCCATTCCCTCGTATGATTGAAAAATTGGCTAAGTCCTGGAACTCGCAGAGTGCAGAATGTGGGTTTGTGGGATATGGGTGCGGGAGAATGTGCAGGTGTGCCATTCCCCCCACATGAATGTTGAAAATTGACTAAGTCCTAGAACTCGCAGAGTGCGGAATGCAGGTTGCGAGATGCGAGTGTGAGAGAAGGTGTAGGGGTGTTATTCCCCTACATGAATATGGGCCATCAGATGAGATGAAACTCCATCGTCAGATCTTTTGAACCTGCAGAGTGTAGAATGCAGGTTGCAGGATGTGGGTGCGAGGGAATGTGTAGGTGTGTTGTTCCCTCGCATGAATCTGGGCCGTCATGTCAGATGAATCTCCATCGTCAATTCTTTCAGGGGTAGGTGACATGGATAGGAATCATGCACCTTTAAGCCTGAATTAGTTCTGGACCATCATATCAAATCTTCCTTGACCATTGGATTTTTCAGGGTAAGATGGTCCGATAATGGTCGTGCACCTCTAAGCTGTAAATGAATTTGGGTCGTCGAATTAGATCAATATCAATCATTGGATCTTTTGGGAATATCTACCATTGGATCTTTTGGGGTTAAGAAGAACCTTTAACCCTCGATCATTTTTATGCCCAAATTTAATCTAGATCGTTAGATTGGGTTAATCTTAGCCGTTGGATCTTTCAGGAGCAAATTGCATGGATATGGATCGTGCACCTTTAAGCCCGAATTATACAGGGATCGTCAAATCAAATCATCCTCGATTGTTGGATCTTTCGAAGTTAAGCAACCTATTTAACCTTCGTGCACCTTAAGCTCGAAATGAATCTAGGTTGTTAGATCGGATTGATCTTTGTCATTGGATCTTTCAGGGTTAAGAAGCATCTTTAACTCCTGATCATCTTTAAGCCGGAATTTAGTTTGGGTTGTTGGATCGAGTGAATGTCAGTTGTCATATTTATTGGAGGTAAGTTGCATCATTATTGGTTGAGCACTTCTTATTCCGAAATAAGATCTCAACCGTCTGATTTCCATAAAGTCACAAGATCATGCCACGTGGAGGAGGTAGGGATAGAGTGGGACCCTCTGTCTCATCCACGACCAAGATTACCCTAGGCGACAGGAAAAGACAAAAAGGGTGGGATGGCCCATGAATTTGGTAAAGTAGAGAGAGAGAGAGAGAGAGAGAGAGAGAGAGAGAGAGAGATCTGAAGGATGACGAGGTAGGGCCAAGGGAGTCAGGTAGATGACATGGAAGGCATGGGACATGACATGTAGGACCCAACTGGCACATTAACAAACGTGGCATTCCACATCAGTAAGGATGCCACGTCAACAAAGATCAAGATTTAAAAAAAAGAAAAAAGAAAAAAGAAAAAAACATGTATTGAGCCAAAATCTTGCTTTCGGCATAACAAAAGCAGAAAATCATGTGTGCTTTCCAAAATTGTAGAATTGTTCTTATCTAATAGAATCTTATTGCATGCACATTTTGCAGAGTTAGGGGTGCATGAATAATAGATCAAGTTCATTATGAGGACTAGGAGCATGGAAGATGCCCAAGGAATTCATAACCATGAGGAAGAAATGAAGGGCCTGTATGTTAGTTTAGGGAATTAGGAGACAGAGTCTAATGGGCATAGGGTTAGAGAAACACTGATAGAGACCACGAAGAGCTTAAGAATGGAAGCGCAGAGTTACAAAGCTGATAATGAGAGAATACTAAGAGCCCAAGAAGAACTTAACCATATTAACACCCAATTGCTGCAGAATCTGAACTGATTACAGGAGCAAGTCAGAATTGGAGCAAGCTCAAGACATGAAGAAAGAGGCAGATCCCATGCAAGAGGGGAGAATTACAGAGGATCCAAGCATTTAAAGAGTGTGAGCAGGACTCACAGAGCACATCATCCACTCGTTTATTCAACAAGGAAGACACATTTATATGAAGAATCACATAGTAGCTTTGAAGTATCTCATGTCAGGCATCATAAGAGAGGGCATGAATCAGACCACTTGTAAGGAGAACTTAGGAAGTGTTAGAATATAGAAGATGGTGTGCTCGTTTTACCATTGACGATACCCTTGTCACCCAACCATAGGCTGAAACCACCCTCCGAGCACCTTAACCTTGACTGAGAATTCCTCCAGAAGCAAACCCTAGGCTAGATAGCCAAACAAAGTGTAGCGCACCTTTCCCCAAGGATAACGCATCACAAAAAGATGATCAGATAGTCCAAACCCTAGCCAAGAGATATTCAAGCCAATACTGAAAACTTGCTGCTGCTGCAGCTGCACCTGCAGCTCTCCTCCACATGTGCACACCAAACTGGGAACTGCAGTGCGCACCAAACTGGGAACTACAATTCTGAGATGCTGTCAAATGAGAACTGGCGCCCTGTATTTACACTGGTTTTGCCAAATTTGTTGGGGATGACTTCTCCTTCTGGATATGTGTCTGTTCAATATATTATTATTAATTTTGGCCGACTTCTTCTCTTGGAGGCTAATAACCTAATATAAATTATCTTCTTGAGCCGACAAGGCTTCTAGGGTTATTAGCCAATTCATTAGGGTTTTCTCTTGCTTTCCGGAGCCTCCTATTCTCGTCAGGTTCACACTTGGAGGTAAATACCTCCGCAACTACCATAATATTAACACTCCCTCCTAGCTAGAGAGGTATTTACAGGTAATGGACTTGAGCACAAAACATATCATTTACCTGGTAGCATCAATATAGTCATCTAGACTATTTCATGACTAGATCATGAGCATCACCATCACTATCAGCTGCATCATCTCTCGAAACCATTCTTCATCTGAGTAATTAGATATGATGCTGGATAAGTCACTCACACCATAGAGTGATACAAGAGCCATTCTTGTAATCTAGAAGAGTAAATGCTCTAAACTGTTTTTCGTCTGGAAAATCTCTGTTCATCATTCTTATGGATGATGATGATCTCTAATAAACTGTTGATGGTCTTCAAGGCAATTAGAATAAAAAAGAACACAATTGTGTCTGTCCATAGTAGTACATAACTACAATCCAGTGGTTCACTACCACACCAAGTAACACACAAGTACTTGATCAACATCGTATGGTTGCGAACAGTGGAACATATCCACCACAATAGTCCTCATCTACTGTCATACAGTCTTCATAACAAACATCTAATAGCAACCTGCATAGAAACAATGTTATGATATAAACTGATTTGTCTGGGCCAATCTTTCACTCACATTTGTGAGCTCTGAAAGAATATCTGCCACAATAGTCTTCATCTACTGTCATATGATCTTCATAACAAACATCTGATAGCAATCTGCATAGAAACAATGTTAGAGATTGAATTATCTGGGCCAATCTTTCACTCACATCTGTGAGCTCTGAAAGAATATCTGCCTCACGAATAGTGGAACATATCCACCACAGTAGTATATCTCTATTGTCTGGAGATAGGTAGTCTCCATAACAATCATCTGATGCCATCCTGCACAACAAATATTGTTAAAAATAAACTGAATCATCTGGGCCAATCTTTCACTCACGTTTGTGAGATATGAAAGAATATCTGCCCTCATCAGCAATGGGTTATCTTCCCTATTCTTCTCAAACAAGGAAGAAGGATTGTTTTTGATTTCTGAGCACGAACCATTCCTCACCCTGGGCCATTCTTCCTACACTAATCAAAGTGCACCCTGGACAGAATGTATAAACCCTAAGGAATGTCTGAGTCTGGACCATTCCCCACCATGGGCCATTCCTCCTACACTAATCAAAGTGTGCCCTGGAGAGAATGTATAACCCTAAGGAATGTCTGTCCCTGATTGTTGAGCCTGGACCATTCCTCCTACACTAATCAAAGTGCACCCTGGAGAGAATGTGTAAACCCTAAGGAATGTCTGTCTCTGATTGTTGAGTCTGGACCATTCCCCACCCTGGGCCATTCCTCCTACACTAATCAAAGTGCACCTTAGATAGAATGTGTAAACCCTAAGGAATGTCTATCCTGGACCATTTCCTCCGTTAACCACAAGAGGAAAACACTGCCTGCATCAACCTCCAAAACGGACCATTCCTCATGTTAACCACAATGAGAAATTGATGTCCGGTGAGGCGGGCCAGTCTTCTTGCGTAACCCTCAAGAAGAGACACTGCCCTAGACCACTCCCCATGTTAACCACAATGGGAAGTCACTGTCTATGATACATCAACAATCAGACTACTTTCCATGTTAACCACAATGGAAAGTCACTGTCCGTCAGAAATCTCAATCCACTTTCCGAACAAGAAAGCATCTGTCCAAGATGGACTATTTTTCAATGAATGTCTTCAATAATATTTTCAGTGCTCCCTCCTAACTTGGAGAGTCATTTCTTCCTTTTTCAATAAGAGGGAAGTTGTTTTCACGAGCTCCATCTTGAGTACGCAAACTCTTTCATCTTGGATAGAAGCTTTACCAAAATGTCTGCTTATTTGCTCATCTATGGAGATATGTATTGGAGAAATCATTTTCTCCTTTTTGGACTTCATCATGTATAATGTAATGATTGATTTCAAATGTACTTTAGTCTGGAACACTGTGAAGGCTTCATGTTGATCTGAACAATAGAGTATGTCATAGTTGGAAAACTGGAACATATCCATGTGGCACTTCTTCTGTCATCATGAGATATGATCTACTGAGTAGTCATCTTGATGTTTATAGGAAATCTTCACCACGCTTCTGCTATGCACTGGAGGTTCTCCACCAAGTTATCTTATTCTATCTGCATACAGGAGTATCTTTCTGGTATGCCTCAAAGTCTTGAAGTTGCTCTTCATACGCTCCTTATTCAATTTCTCGGGAGAACATTATTTGTATTCATCTGATGTAGAACTCCAACTCATGGATGTTGCGGATGATATAATGACTTATGTAGAGATAAGTCTGTTTTACTGGAACAAGTAATCATCATAGTCTTCTCCCTCCATCTGGGAGAACCTCTGGTTCTAGATCTCACAATGCTTTCATTCATAAGTTTTCCATACACTGTTCTTCATCATGACTTTCAGTTCTTTTGCTTGATTTCTTTTAGTGAGTTCATATCGGGCTAGTAATCTTTTGATTCTTGATACAATGACTGGTTGTTCTAGTTTTCTCTTTCTTTCTTGGAATCTTCATGTTTTTCTTTAGCTTTTGGGTTCATGGAGTTTCTTCTAGATTCCATGCTCTAGAGATTCCACTTCTTCCTTTCATCATAGGATCACGCATCTGGATGGACAACCATGAATACTTTAAGGCTTCTGAAGAAGTCTTCTTCTGCGGCTGAACTAAACACGTGTTGTCATTCATGACTGCTACCATGGATATATACATTTAATCATCTTTAATGGATCATAGGATTAGCTCCCTCCTAATCCTTGCTTCACGTACAAATGCATATAATCGGCTCCCTCCGTCTAACAGAGTTCATGCTTCCATCTGCATCCTTATTGTCTTCTGCAATGTATGGTTGGCTCTCTTGTCTAACAGAGTCCACACTTCTGTCTTGTTGTCTTCTACAAAACGTCATAAGTCTTTTTCCAATTTCCTCTTGATTGCTAACTTCTTTCTGTCTTTGCTTCTTCTAAGTCTCTTCATGATTGATTAGGCTTATCTTGCAATAGCTTCCACGTGATTTGTATTTCATCCTTTCATGTGTGTTATCTAATGATATCCATTCTTATCTCGTTTGTTCTTCCATAGGTGTAGTTCTTCTTGGAACACATTATGTCCCAAGAGATAGATATACAAGATATGTACAGAGACGATGCAAACGAGATATGTACAGATTTGATGCAAACAAGATATGTACCAGAAATAAGAAGAGTATTGTTTACCTTTTTAGAAGAAGAAGTCTCTTCCATCCTGCTTAGTCTTCTTTGTAGGTTCCTTTTCTTTGACAATCGATGCTTCGTGTTTCTCCTTCCTTTTCTTTGGCTCGGGACACTGATTCTTGTAGTGACCGTACTTTTGACAGTTGAAGCACTGTATTTCTGAAATATCTTTTCTTTGTTTTGGCTTCCTCCTTGAATCAAACTTTCTTTTGTTCCTGAAGTTCTTGAACCTTGCTATGAAGGCTTGATCATCGTACTTCTTTTGAGGTTTCTCTTTCGCACTGATCCTTGATTCTTCTTGAGCATAGCAAGTCCAAAGTTCTTCAAATGTCGGATACTCCTTTCTTGTGTTCACGCTTGCGGCAAATGCATCCCATGTCTTGGGAAGACCATTGAGTACTATGTTCACAAATTCCTTTTCTGAAGTGATCTCTTCAATAGCTTGTAGTTGATCTCTTGGGAGATTCTTACGAAGTATGATGTTATGTTGTCATTATCATTCATCTTCATGTCATGAAGCTCATTCTTCAGACTCATAACTTGTCCAATGTTTCTGACTGAGAAGAGATTTGTTAGGGCATCGTACATCTTCTTCGATGAGTCAAGATGGGAGATGTAGGGTATCAAGTGGTCTTTTATAGAATCCACTATGATACTCATGGCATTGATGTCAACATCTTTGAACTTCTCCATAGCTACAACGTTCTGCGGTTCCTTCTCTTCTCCTTGTTCAAACTCTGGCTTCACGATCTTTCCTTTCACAATATCCAAAACTTTATTCTTAGCAAGGATGAGGACAATCCTTGTCTTCCATGCTCTGAAGTTAGAGGCTCCATCTAACTTGTTCTCAGACTTCATAGAGTTCGTCATGGCTGCTTGACTTGGTCAAACCCTAGATTTGACCAGAAATCCAAACTTCACGTCTTGGCCTTCTGAGAGTGCTAGGAGATGCGCTAGGCTAGGGTTCACTGATCTATCCGGAGATTAGGTCAATCCCTTCACTTAAGGTGCCTCAACAAGAGGTTTAGGGTTTCTACAACTGCTCCTGCTAGTAACCCTAGCTGCAGTGTCTTGGAAGCTGCTTCTGCTAGTAACCCTATCGACAGTTCCTCAGCGAGATCAATATCCTAGCGGCTATATTTCCTTCCAGCGTTTAGACTGTCTGAAGGAGGTGTGGGCCCATAACCTGTTAGAATATAGAAGATGGTGTGCTCATTTTACCATTGACGATACCCTCGTCACCCAACCATAGGTCGAAGCCACCCTCCGAGCACCTTAACCTTGATTGAGAATTCCTCTGGAAGCAAACCCTAGGCTAGATAGCCAAACAAAGGGTAGCACACCTTTCCCCAAGGATAGCGCATCACAAAAAGATGATCAAATAGTCCAAACTCTAGCCAAGAGATATTCAAGCCAATACTGAAAACTTGTTGCTGCTGCAGCTGTAGCTGCAACTCTCCTCCACACGTGCGCACCAAACTGGGAACTGCAATTCTGAGATGCTGTCAAATGAGAATTGACACCTTGTATTTATATTGGTTCTGCCAGATTTGTTGGGTCGACTTCTCCTTCTGGACATGTGTCTGTTCAGTATATTATTATTAATTCTGGCCAACTTCTTCTCTTGGAGGCTAATAACCTAATATAAATTATCTTCTTGAGCCGACAAGGCTTCTAGGGTAATTAGCCAATTCATTAGGGTTTTCTCTTGCTTTCTGGAGCCTCCTATTCTCGTCAGATTCACACTTGGAGGTAAATACCTTTGTAGCTACCATAATATTAATAGGAAGCTCATGGCACCAAAATTTGATGGAGAGAATAAGAAGAAAGAATAGGCTGAAGATTGGTTGCTTGAAATTAGGAAGTATTTCTAGTTACATAACTATTCCTCCAACTTGGAAGCTAGAGTTGCCATATACCATTTGCAAGGAAAGGCTTCTATGTGGTGGAATCAATTGAAGCAGGTGAAGCACATCAATGAAAATAACGTCACTTGGAACTAGTTTAAGAAATATTTCCAGCAACATTATCTTTCAGAGCATTACTACGAGAAAAAGATGCAAGTGTTCTTCAAACTCAAGTTAGGAAATATGACTATGGATGAATCTGAAAGGATGTTCTTAAAATTGCTGAGATATGTAGAATTCATTAAAGATGAGAAGGTAAAGATTCAAAGGTTTCTAAGTGGGCTACCTACTTTTTACAAAGATAAAATACAATATGATGAGCCAAAGACTTTGGAAGAAACCACAAGGAAGGCAAAGTACCTATATGAACAGAGTAAGGGCAACACAACTTTTCAGAAGTCTTAGAAGGACATGAAGAGGGAAAAAGTGGAACAAAGAATGAGAGGTTACAAACCTCTCTCATCTTTTAATAGTAGTCCTAATGTGTATCAGCAAAGCCAGACAACTCATAGCCTGTCAAAGATGGTAGAATCTTTCGACAAAAGACCAAGACCAACGATCAAATGTTGGGGTTGTAAAGGAGAGCATTTGTATAGAGATTTCCTTCATAAAGAAGACAAAATGAGGACTGTTCACAACCTTTAAGAAGCTACTGTAGTTGAAGATGTGGGTAGAAATATGCCAAGGATATATGCAACCCTAGAAGATCGACAGGAAGAACATCAATCCCACATGATTGAGGTGGAAGGTAAGATCACCAATCAACCTGTTGCTATTTTGATTGATTCAGGAGCAAGCCATAGCTACATAGATCCTAAATTAGCTGATAAATTTAATTTGAAAAAGAGTAATCTTGACAGATCATATTTTGGTTCATCTAGCCACTGAAACCAAAAGAAGGATCAATGAGGTTGTCAGAAGCTGTCGAATAGATTTGAATGGATCTCTGAGTGTGAAGAAAACTTTAAGCTTTTAAAGGCATTGCTTACAAGTGCACCAATTTTAAATATTGTTGATCCAAATGAGAATTTTGTTGTATGCACTAATGCATGCAAAGAAGGGTTTGGTGGAGTCCTTACCCAAAATAGCCATGCAATATGTTATGAGTCCAAGAAATTAAAAGAACATGAGAGGAATTATGCCACACATGATTTAGAGTTGGCAACCATAATTCATGCCTTAAAGATGTGGAGACATCATCTTATGGGCAATAAGTTTGAGCCGAGGATAGACCATAGTGGTCGGAAATATTTTTTTGAACAACCAACGTTAAATGCCAGACAAGCTAGAGGGATGCAATTTATCAATGAATATGATTTCAATATCAAGCATATCAAAGGAAAAAAGAACAAAGTGGCCGATGCACTCAACAAAAGAGCGCATAAGATGTATACTACAATCAGTAACATGTACATGTTTGATTTGAAGGCCATAATTTTGGACGCTGCAAATTCAAAACATCATTATTTGCAAATTAAGGAAATCATATAGCAAAATAAATTCTAACAGAAATATAAAGACTATCAATTTAAAGAGAATGAGATTTTGTTGTACAGGAACAAAGCTTATGTTCCTAATTTTTAGAATTTAAGAAATTTGGTTTTGGAAGAGATGTATAATGTTCCTTATGCTGGACGTGCCAAGATATCATAAGACAATTGTAGCCATAAGAAGGCAATATTTTTGGCTAAACATGAAGAAAGATGTGGCTGAGTATATAGCTCAATGCATGGAGTGTCAAAAGGTAAAAAGGTTGAGCACAAATATCCAGTTGGATTGCCACAATCATTATCAATTCCTGAGTGGAAATGATAAGTTGTTTCCATAGATTTTATTACCAAGCTGCCTTGAACAATGAAACAACATGATTCCATCGTGGTAGTGGTGGATAAACTCACAAAGGCTACCCGTATTATTCTAGTAAAGTTAACTCACAAGGCAACCAACATTGTTGAGATTTACATGAAATAAATTGCTAGGCTACATGGTGTACTTAAGGCAATTGTTTCACAGAGATTCTAAGTTCACATCAAATTTCTGGAAGGGATTATTTATGGGTTTTGGAACCAATTTAAATTTTAGTACAACATATCATTCAGAGTTAGATGGGCAGATGGAAACGATCAACCAAGTAATTGAAGACAAGCTGAGAATGTATGTGGTGGACAAGCCATCTAAATGGGAATATTATTTGCACTTAGTAGAATTTGCATGCACCAATAGGTATCAGACATCATTGAAAATGAGCCTATTTGAAGCATTGTATGGTAGAAAGTGCAATACTCTAGTGAGTTGGGACAATTTGGCAGACAAAGTTGTGCTTGGGCTTGAAATGCTTAAGGATATGGAAGAATAAATGATTAACAGTAAACAGATTTTGAAGGTAGCCCAGGACAAATAGAAAAACTATGCATACAAGGGTAGAGTAGCCAAATAATTCCAAGTGGGAGGACATGTTTTCTTGAAAGTAAAACCGAAGAAAAGTTCACTAAAATTGGGACTCTTTCCCAAGTTGGCAACCAGATATTGTGGGCCATTCGAGATACTGGACATGATAGGGCCAATTTCCTATGTTCTTGCATTGCCTGCATCCATGCAAGTGCATAATGTCTTTCATGTATCTTTGTTGAAAAAGTATGTACATGATCCTAACCATGTCATTGATTGGACTATGATTCAGGTGGAGCTAGAAAGAGATTTTCAGGTAGAGCCAATGCGTATCTTGAACCGGAAAGTCAAGGTGCTCCGGAACAAAGCCATCGGGCAGGTAAAGGTCCAGTGGACCTACTACAACCTTGAAGATGTGACACGGGAGCTAGAAGATGCAATGGGAGAAGCCTACCCACATTTGTTTTGAAATTTCGATGTAATATATATATATATATATATCTATATGAACACTTAAAGGGTGATGTTTACTGAAGATAGTGCAAAAATAGGGGGGAGCAGAATGTATCACCCCAATTTTGATCCCCATAATGTAAATATGCGAATTAGGTTGTGAGCCAAATAGTATGGCCAAGGGGCAATGAATGTAAATGATGTGAATTAAACTTATAAATAAAAATACATCGTCAACTGTGAGACAAGAGGGACTAAAATGATGGGGGGCTATGACTCCATGAGAGAGGAACGAGAGGGGGCTAAGGGGTCAAAAAGGGGCCAAAGCCAAGAATATTATAATATTTAATTTATAACCCAAATTCATACCTTAGCTTATGTATAAGGCATATTAGCCTTGAGATGCATGAAGAGTAGTTGGGGAGGACTTCCTTGAGTGCCATGTGGTAAGTTAGATACATGCATATTTAATCTTTGTTTTGGGAGAGCTACCCATCATTCTACGATCATTCTGCCCATGATTCTACCATAATTCTACAATCATTATGCCCATGATTCTACTATCATTCCACTATCATTCTACCATTATTCTATGATCATTCTACCATTATCCTATCTTTTATTTCCATGAATCTTGCTACCTTCATGCAACTGGTACAAATTGCAAGAGAAAAGGAGACAAGCCTATAAGGGGATGAGTGGTATGACTATTATGGAAATTGATGCTAAGCATCCTTGTAGATCTTATGATTGTTATTTTCCTGGCCAGACTGTGCTGGAGCACAGGGAAAGGGGTGTGACAACCTGAGGGACTGCATTGCAGAGAAGGGGGTCCACTTCTTTGTGTTGTGCAGACTGAAGGGGGAAAGAGAGCTAGTGATTGGGATGGGTGCATGAGTGAATAGGTTGAGGAATTAGTGGGAATTGGGTTGAGAGTATCTTGCTCGTCCTTGTGTACTCATAGCCCTAGCATGGGGGTAGCCTGTTGTAGAAAGACTTGGTGCAATAGTGCCCACGACTGGGAGGAACGTCCCACGTCTGCCACTAGTTGGTGTCTTCATGAAAGATAAGTGCCATGTTTCTATGCTGTTACAGTGTAATTATGTGTTAATTTGTTGTATGCTTATAGAATAGTTGTGTAATTATGTTTTTGAATGTTTAAATGTGGATTGCACGTCATTTTGCATATGTAATTTTATTATATGACATGCATAAATTATATGGTATCAGGGTTTGATTGTGCTTATGGTGAATTCAAAGGGCAATTGAGAGATTTCCTAGTGCCCCACCTTCTTAGCAGACACCTAGGTGGCCGGGTATGTCACAAAGTGGTATCAGAGTTGTTTTTCAATGATGTGGCCAGATTGGGAATCTGGGTACATTACAAAGTGGTATCAAAGTTGTTTTGCAGTGATGTGGTCAAATTGGGGGTTTGGGTACATTACATTAGCTATGTCCCACGAATTTACTAAAGGGATTCCTTTAGTTGCTTTTTCCCTAACCATAAGATGTTGCCTAGAATTTATTTTACCAAAGGATGGAAGAATTATACATGATTTAATAAGCCACAAGATGCAATGTGTTTAAAGCATGCCCTGAGTGAAATTAATTTATGATTACACTTCTGTCATAGTAAGAAATCATGACGTCAATACTTAAATGTTTAAATTCAATTAAGTGGTTTGCTCATTAGTTTGAGTGCTGTATCTATGTAAACCAATGTTTAAATTAAAGTGAATAATCTAGGTGAATACGTTTATTGAGATGTGTATGACATGCACATATTCACTGCAAATTTAAGATCAATGTCATTCATATATTTTCTTTGCATCAAAGTGAAACCTGTCAAGCATTATAAACTCTTATAACAAATTAGACCATGAAAATAAAGGGCTGAGTTGTTCGACTTTAAGAGTGTAGACCATTTCATAATGAGTGCATCGATTCATTTATTCAAATCCTTAAGAACATGTGAGGTGCCAAATGTTGAATAAATATGAAGCTTTAAGCCGAATCGTTGAGTTCCTTGTCAAACATGAATGAAAGCAAGCTTTAAAATTACTTAGTGCAATCAAATTATCATGTATTTTCTAGCATTAACTCTATGAAGGATTCAGATTTAAGTACAATATAGGCTAGGTGTGAAAATAGTTTAGATCTATGAGTGTAACTAATTTAAAATCAAGATCTAAACTGAATTTTTTCCACTAGTTAGACTAGCTTACTTATGCCAACTCTAAAGGTACATAATGAAATAAAGTGTTAACATTATGCCAACTCTAAAGGTACATAATGAAATAAAGTGTTAACATGAGATAGATCCAAACTAAATAAGATCTAGTGATTAGAACTTTGGATCTTGCAATCTAACTTCATAAATTTATTCTTGAAAGAACATTAGATTGCTTGATAAAACAAAAAACTAAAAGAAAGACGAAAATTAAATTGAGATGGTTAGAAAATGAATGAAAAAATCAAATTCTACCATTGGGCATGGAGTTCAATCCATTCCTTTAGTAGATGCCCTCTTTACCTTTGATGTTGAAGTTCCGATACATCTTTTGAAGTATGCTTGGTGAGCATCAAGCTAAGGAAACCTAGACTATACAAGATTCACAGGGAAGCCAAACTAATTCTAGATTCAACTTAAGTATTGCAAACTTGAATAATTAAAGCATACATCTAGGGTAAGAAGTTAAAACCCTAAGATATTCAACTTCAATACTTAGATTTAGCTCTAAAAATTTACAAAGAAACAAGATATAAAAGATAATACCTTGCTTGCGTTGCTTGCTTTGCAATAACCGTTTCCTCAATGTCTCTTGCATGCCAAAAACCCTTCAATAATTAACCTAGAACAATTTTACTCAAGAAAATAGAGAATAAACTACACCAAACATAAATGGTTTTCCAATTAATCTCCAACCATGACAAATGAGAGGTGAGCCTTCCTTATATAGATAAGGCACCTCACAAAACCACAAGTAACAAATCATGTGCTAGTACAATACCATGTGCCAATACAATGTGCTCAAGCAAAACCATGAGCTAAAACAAGAATCACTCTCAATACCATGGTTTAAAGCCATTTTGAGCCAATAAAATAATATATCATGAAATAACCACCTCAACCAACTCAAACACATCACTGGACTAGTAAAAAAGAGAGATGTGCCCCACAAGATGCTCTAACCACCCATGCGTATAGTTAAGAGAGAGAAAATGTTACTTGCACATGCGGTTCCAAAACGTGATGATAATTTTCGCGTGAGAAATTCCAACAACTTAGTAACTAGGTCAATTTTTGTTTGATTTTCTATTATAACCCCATTTCGGAAATCCCACGACAATTATGCAATTAATGACTTTAATTTGGCAAAATTTTGGGCACTTTATCAAAAGATCATTGCCCTTGAAGCTGGTCGCCCTAGAAAATGTGCTCTAACCACCTCAACACCCCAAGAAATGGTCCAAGAGAGTAAGTGCGTCCTTTAGGAATGGTCTATGTGGCACATGATAATGATGTGGCATCACTATCATCGTCCAACACACTATCACAAATCCCTTGGAAGTGACATGTATCCCAATGCAATGTCACAGATCCCAAGAAAAATGGCATGGATCCCAATGTGAATATATTTGTTTATATGCATGTACATGGATCCCAAGGTAGTATCATGGATCCCAATGTAGGTCCACGGGTCTCGAGGCATAGAGCACAGATTCCAGTGTGGGGCACCCACCTATAATGATGAATTAAGTCTCAAAACAAGTCATTAGGCAATGCACATTAAATAATCTCTTTAAACAACATCTTAACATAGGTTAATTTTATAAATTGTCTAAGTTTACCATGGTGGGGCAACTTTACCCTTATTACATGTGTCAATTCATAGGAGAAAAGGTATTTCCTAGGTAACCTTTGTTAGAGACACGTAAAAATCATGAATTATTGATGGAAAGGGAAATGGAACTTCATGTTTAGACCCTCAAAGTCATGCAATGATGTATGGGGTCTTTTAATTGGTCCAACTAGCTTGTAGAGCTGGGAATCTTCATTATTTGTATTTGTAAGCCTTTAAGAGGGGGCTTTGCTTATAGTTACCACCTCGACACCTTTTTACTATCCTTTTTGTATTTTCTTTGATTTTTCTTAGTCCTTTTCTTTAGATATGCATTTTTAACATAGGAGCTTGGGGTTGGGCCTTTTTTAATGAAATGACATAGCTCTAGTTTCACTGTTTTTTCATTTATAAACATTTATGCTCTTCGCCTCTAGTATTTTTTGGCTTTATTTAACTTTGGCTTACATCATTCTTCAATTTCTTCATTTAGACCTTGTTGGATGACATGTGATAAATCAAATATGAGTGGGGATAATATCTTTTTATGAATGGGTTGGAGTGAAAGGGAAAAGATGAGAAAGTTTTAGATGTGGTTAGGATATGTAGTATGCTACTTAACTAGATCACCAGTAGTACAATTTAGCCTAAATCAAGACAACACTTATCTAAGGACAATTATATTCCCCCATGGTAAAACAAGACAACATAATCAAATTATTACTGTTAAGAAGTGTTATTAAATCAAACCCAATGTTTACTACTTCCATGACAAGGTTAGAAACCATCACACCACTTATAGATAAGAAACCCACACATGAAATCATAACACATTGACTAAAAATATGAAGCATGAAGTACCAATTGTGCATGCACATATCATTTGCGGTGTAAAGCATAAGTGTTGATATACCATGGTAGAGTCATTTGAAAGATATCATGGATGATGTAAGGCTGTATCATCTATGGAAGAACTGGAAAATCAAGTGTGAATCAACAAATATGAGCAAGATAACTCATTCAAGCAGCATCAATGCATCCCTGAGAGGGTGGTTTGGAAGTAGTTTCCCTTAAGGGGGAAACACAAACCATTATCCATTTTATCCATTTGACTACTAGGACATTAAAACCTGCGTGTAGTAACATCAACTCGAGATATAACTAGATAGCTCTATCATATGCTTTTGATAGATCCAACTTCATAACTATAGTAGGAAATTTATTTGTGTGTAGGCCATCTTGAGATGCCCTTATAACATCATGAATGTGACTTCCAACTAAGAACCCAAATTGTTCTTGAGAAATGACACCTGAAAAAAATTTCTTTACTCTTATTGCTAATATCTTCACTATGTTTCTATAAATGTAGTTACATAAGGACATCCACTTGAAGTCATCAAAGGATTCTTGCTTATCCTTCTTTGTTTTTAGAACCAAGAAGGTAGAAATAAAAGCTCCTAATACCTTTCCAATGAACCTAGCCTTGTCAATTACTTTGAGTAAATCTTATTCCAAAATACCATAGGAACCAATGACGAACTCTCGAGACCAGTCATATGGTCTCAGACTTTTGTCCCTTTTGAAAGATACTAAGACTAATTTTAGTTACTGCTTCTAGATTTCTTATATCAACAATTTATTTGCTTTCTCTATCATGAGTTTGGGAAAGTAAGTGGTTAACTTCAAAATTTCAACTTTGTTTGCTCTGTCTAGATCTTTATATATAGGATGGAAGTGAGAGACCCATATTTCAACAATCTTAGAAAATTTTCTGGCTTTACTTCCATCTAGTTTTTTCATTCCCCAATTTGTATTGGTTCTCTTTCTATGCTTTGCATAGTATTGAAAAAAAATTGTATTTTCATCCCCCTTCTCCAACCAACTACCCTGCGCATAATTCTTCAGTCTGCCTCTCTCCAATGCAACATCATCTTCTTGGTTTCCATGTCCCTTACGTGTATTTTCCCTTCCTTAGTAAAAATCCTTCCTCATTCTTTTCATACACTTCAACAATTTCCCTCTCCACTTTCAACTCCTTATCTAAATTCTTAACCTTATTTCTTTCCCAAGTTGACACTGCCCCCTTTACCTTTTTCAACACTGCTGCAACTTGGAAACTATTTGTTTCCCTTGAACTTGCGTCAAAACTTACCCATATTTTTCAACCAACTAGGATTACATTTGAAGGGACTTGTTGGCTTCAAATATTGTTTGTCTAATTGTATGAGAATGGGTAAGTGCTTCGAGCCCCCTCCAACCTCTACCCAGGTTCTAACCCTTTCAAATTCAGTTAGAAGGTTCTTAGAAACTAGGAATATATCCAGTCTCTTTGACACCCTAGCTTCAACTATTTTGTTATTCCTCCAAGTGGGCATATATTTTATAGGTTCAACATCAACAAACCTTGCTTCTTCTATCTAAATTTTTTCCAACTTGTCCAACCTAGCATTTCCCCCCACCTATGATCTGTTTAAATATAAATCTCCCCCAGTGATCACCCTCTCGTTCTTTGTACACTCTAGAGAGAAAAAATCATCCCAATATGATTGTTTTTCATTATAAGGACCATAACAATTAATCATTGAAATCTTATGACCTAGCTCTTGAAATAAAAATTCTATCCATAAGGCTGATACAATAATAGAATAATTGATTAATGGGATGGACACTCTCCAAATAGTTGAGTTCCCCCAAAAATTTCATTTTGCATCATGAGCCCCAAAATCCTATCCCTTCATTAATTTTCCTAGAAATCTTATAACCATCTACTCGTTCCCCATCATTTCTTGCAATAGAATCACATCAAGCTTGTGAAGCTCAACTAAACATGCCAATGCAATTCTTTTGGAGGAGTTCCTAGACCTCTAACATTTAGGGATAAATAATCATTGGGTTACCCTTGAGGGGTTTTGTCATGCGCTAAGGACCCCTTTTAGTGATTTATATTTGCCATGCTGGATTTCTTTCAAAGATTTTTCTTGTGCACGATGGATAAAATATTTTAGCCGAATTGAGGATGAAACGAGATTACTAACAAGGTCAAGTCCCAACCTCACTTCAAAACCTTCCCCCCCATGAATTTCTCTCCCCTCCTAGATCTAAAATGGTATTTGAGAATACCTTTGGCATTTAAAGGCTCCCCCTTTACAGTTTTAGAAGGGTTGTGACTTGTATCTTGTGAATCCACCCATGAGGATCTACTCATTTAAAATAATGGGTTCTCATTCTCCTTTCCAGAGACAAGGTTTGAGTTACCCTACCCTATTTTGGAAACCCTAATGTTTTCATTCCCTTGTATACCCTCAAAGGAATTATGCCTCTTTCTATAGGAATAAGCCCATTGAACTTATCCTCAAAATTAAGATTATCCCTTTTTGTAGAAGGAATGATTTCATAATTATGAAGAACTTACTTAGCAGATTCACGATTGTTTGATGGAATCCCTATCTCCTTATGGGACGCCTTCATATTGCGTATCTTATCTCTTTTTGGCATGGTTATTTGGTCAACTTCTTCATTAATTGCTTTCTTTTCCTTTCGTTTCTCCTTGGATTCCCAACTTGAAATTGAACCAAACCCAATACCCATTATGAAATTAGGGTGATTTGGGACAACTTTTTGAGACAAATCAAATTCAATCACACCTTGCCTCCTTTTACTATTGGTTTTTGTAGCATCAAACATGTACTTCCATAGAGGCTCAGTTTCTAGCCTATGGAAGTAGTCCTTGTACCTCTTAGTAAACATTAGGAAGTTCACTTTATGAGTCTTGTATTAAAGTGAACATTCTTTTAATTATTAAGTTAAATGCCTAAGTTTGGTGGCATTAGTAACTTAAGTGCGTTGATTAAGTCCTAACTGTCAGATCCAAAGTGAACGGAAGATTAGATCTCAACTGTTGATCACTTTAGGTGAAATCTAGGGTTTTGGACTTAGGGTTAGCTCAATGTGATAAAAGGTAGCCTAGGTGAGAGGGTGAGACACAATGATGGTACACAAAGAGTGAGTGAGTGAGCACTCAGGTGTGCTGGGGTAGGGGCCGAGGAGAGGGTGCAAGGGGGCAGCTAGGGAGATATAAACCAAGTGGGCTAGGATATCAACTGCAGTTGTATTTCCTTATAAGGGCCATTATCCCAGAATGGGAGCCGTGATTTTATAGCAATAAAATCATCACAACTAGTTTTCCTGCTAGGTTTTTTTTTTCCAGGGGTTGTTTACCCGAATATCTCGTGTGCAATGTGTTGTGGCTTTTGTTGTTAATGCTTCCACTAGATTTTAACCTAACTTGTGTAGTTAATCAATAATTGTTTTATTGTTGAATTAATGGTCGTGGTGCTAGGTTCTAAAAGTTCAACATGGTATCATGGCATAGGATAAATGGAACAACCCTCACCAACACAAGACAGAGGAAGACGAGCCAACAGAGCTTTGCATAACTCGCACCCAGTATGATTGATCGGTGGTGTAGTGTCCCCAAGACCGAGCCCTTTGTAAATCCGATGTATGAAATGAATTGTAAATATGTGTTATAGGCTGGTGAGCCAAGTTTGTATAAGTCGGTGGGCTTATGTGATTGGTAGGCCAGAGAGCCTAAGGGGTTGGAGGCCAAGGGCCTGATTTTGTACCTGTATGTATGCAACACATTAATAAAATATAAACACCGTCGTGTGAAGACCGACCACGATGAATGAGTGATGGGGGACTGAGCTTCCACAGAGTGGGCAAGGAATTAGGGGCTGTAAGGTGGGAAAAGGGGTCTAAGCCTAGGGGCTTAAGCCTTGGGAATAATAATAAAATATTATTCCAAAGAACATGTGCATTTTATGTTTTTTTCTTTTATCCTAAGTTCTTGGCAAGGGGAAAACGTGCAAAGGGGATGCATGCTGATGGAACGCATGCAGTTCCATGGGTGACAAGTGTCAACCCTGGTGCATGCAAATAAAACGGCTGAGATGAGCCGTGAGAGGGGTCCCTTCTCCATTCCACCCAACTTCCTGAGCATGTATGGAGCTCTGAATAGTACGATCGACCCGACCTCTGCAATAATACCTCGTGTGTTCCTGAGAGCCAGAAAAGCCTGTGTTTGTTTCTGAAAATCCGTGTACACCCTCTGTTCTGAGAGACGAGAAGCTTGTGTTTGTTTCTGAAAAGCCGGGTTCACCCTCTCCGTTCTGAGCTGTGGAGTTTGTGTCGATCCCTGCGGGAATTGCTTGTCACGCAATCCCAAAAACCATCACCGTGAGACCTTGTCGTCATTGCTGAGCCTATTTGGGAAGCCCATGTCTGTATTCCTAGTTGGCTATGGTGGCCACGCAGAGCTGGACTGCGCGTGGCTTGCTGGACAGTGCAAGTTGTGATTGAGCCTGTGTATGACCTCTCTCCAGGGGAGGGAGGTGACTGTTGTTGGAAGAGGCAGGTTGTCAAGCCTGTGAGCAACTCTCTCCAGGTGAGAGAGTTTGTTGGGAAGTGGTTTCTTCCAGAGAGTGTCCAGCACCAGCTTCAGGCTTTGAGACTTCCTGATCCGGCCTGTTACCGAGACCCAGAGAGGGAGGTGTAGCACCGATGGACTATGCTTGTGAAGGTGTATACTCCCGGGCAGAACAGGCATGTGGGGAATGAGAGTCTAGAAGTAGTGGGCATAAGATGGCATCCTGGGAAGAATCCTTCCAGTCTTTCTATGTTGTTTTCCCTGTAACCTCAGCCTAGCCTAGGATTCCTTGCCTTGGGGTGGAGCTTAGTCCCAGCTTGGGGGTGACCCACTGCTGAGCTGACGAGCAGTGTGGTCTAAGGCTGGGAGGTTCGTGGAAGGCCTGCACATGGTTGGTGGAATCACCAAGGTTTTCAAAGATAAGTATCAGATGATGTTTTATCCATGATTCTGCATCTCTGTGTAATTATAACTATCATGTATTCTGCTGTGCATATCAATTTAATGCTAATGCTATTGATTGTTTATTATAGCAGTAAATAATATGTTTACTCTGAGCTTAAATGTATTTCTTTGCTTAAATGCATGTGGATTATATAATGCCTGTATGAGTTATGTAAAAAGTGGTGCTACAATTTGGTATCAGAGTGATTAAGCCTTGGTAACAGAAAAAGAGCGTTACAAATAATAGTGTTACAGTAATTCGACGAAGTAACCAAAGTGGTGTTACAAATTGGTATCAGAGCCCCAGGTTTCGACACTGAGCCTAGATGGGCTAGTTGAATGGTCTTTGGACCGAGGATGTGAGGAGAAATTGTTTCTGGAGGACCGATTTCGGACCTTGGAATGCTCCAGATGTGTCAAGGAGTTACTTGACGTGCTTACAAGTTCAGGAGGTATAGCGGTGTTGTGAAACCGTAGCCAGTGTGGTATATGGCCGCAGGTAGAGATTACTCCACACCAAAAGTGTTGGAGCCTTAGGATCTGTTCGGAAGGGAAGGCGAACCCTTGTGACCGTCAGATCTAGAGAATGTGCACATGGTTTAAAGACCCTTTGGAGTTGCACAAGAGCGTGGGAAACGTGATACGCGAATTATCGAAAACCCGAGAAGATCTATGTTGTAGATCTGGGAGGAAGGCTTGACCGTTAGATCTGGCGGAGTCGCGCTCGAGTTAGTCGCTAAAACCTCTCGGATTTCGCAAAGTTGGGAGATGGGAAGTGAGGGAGGTGAACACCTCTGAAACCCGAAACCCGAAATTCCAAAACGGTCTACACCGTAGATCGTAGGAAGGGAGTTGAATGTCAGATCAAGTTGACAAGTAAACCGTAATTTCGGGATTTCGGCAAACGAAAGTTTGAGATGTGGGATACATAGACTCCCGATGCTCGAAACCCCGAAACACCGAAAATATCTGCGCTGTAGATCTGAGAGGGGACCTAACCGTTGGATTTTTGTTTGGAATGAACGTGGGTGCATGGATGTGTACCACGTGCCAGAGATTTGAGAAGATAGGCGAGAGCGACGGGACCCGAGGACGTCATTGATGGTGACATGGATCCTCCAGAACGTGCCATGCGCCACTGTGATTAAGGGCGACAACTGTGCTGTGGGCCTGAAGAACAAGGAAACTGAAAGTTTGGATTTCGGGGATTGTAGTGACAAGAAGTTGGGAGTCACTGCATAGTGAACTCCCGGGTACCAAAAACCCGAAGTTTCGAAGTCCCGAAATTTGCAGAGACGAATAGAGCTCCAAAAAACTTTGTGAAGTCAAAACGTTTTTCTTGTTCACGTTGGCTTATGAGTGTTGTAAGTTTTCTTAAAGGTTTAAGGGCCTGACAAACTTCAGATTGATTGCACATTGTGTGTGCAGAGTTCAACGAGTGTCAAGACAACCAAGAATAGACGCCGAGTAAGGAAATGGAAGAGGTGCGGAGTGCCTCCATTTTAGAGGACGAAAGAGAAGGAAAGGATGTCAACTTGGGAGTTGAAGGAACAAACTCTAATGGACATGGAAAAGAGATAGATAAAGAAGGATGTATGATGAAACTCATTGAAAAATTGCAGAAAGATGCCTAGGCTCGCCGAGCTGATAGCCGAAAGCTCATGAAAATCAGGGATCGACAGGGTGAATTCAACTTAAAAATGTTGAAGAGCTTGGAAAGAATAGAAAAGAAATTGGAATAAGAGAGTGACACAAGCAGATCAAGAAGTGTCAGAACCCCTGAGAGGAGAAGAAGATCGAGGAGTGGTAGCAGACATTACCTTCTCTCCCTGAAGCATTCTGGCAAGGAAACACACAGTAGTTCAAGCCCGTCCCCTACTAGAAAACACCGAAAATCTGGAAAGGATGAATTGAAAGGGGAGATGAACAAGATCAAGCCTCCAACGTTTGATGGAGAACATAAGAAGGAGGAAGATGCCGAGACATGGTTTCTTGGCATGAAGAAATATTTCCAACTGCAGAACTACTCCGCTTATGCAGAAGGAAGAATTGCGATGTACCAGCTAAAAGGAAAAGCATCCATGGGGTGGGATCAGTTTGTGCAAGTGCAATGCATCAGAGAGAAAGATGTCACTTGGAAGGAGTTTAAGAGGTATTTCGAGAAGAAATACCTGACTAAAAGATACTATGACAGAAAGATGAAGGAGTTCTTCGAACTCAAGCTAGGCAGCATGACCATTGATGAGTACAAACGAAGTTTTCTGGAACTACTAAAGTATGTTCCATTCATCAAAGATGAGGCTGTCAAGATTCAGAGATATTTGAGTGGACTGCCAGCTTCCATGGGTGACAAGATTCAGTAAGATGATCCTAAGACTATGGAAGAAACCATAAGAAGGGTTAAATGTTTATTTTAACAACAAAGAGAAAAGCCTACCATTCAGAAGGCTTGGAATGATCAGAGGAAGTTTAAGAAGGAACAGAGGCAGAAGGGAAACAAACCTTCCTTTTTCAGAAATAGTCTTGAAGGACAACCATCGTTTAGAGAGCCGAGAATGACTGAAGAGGGAGCACAAAGGCAGAGACAGATTCCCATTCAATGTTGGGGTTGTCAAGAGAACCACAAGTATAGGGATTGTCCCCATAAAAATGGAAAAGCTAGAGCTGTCCATACTGTTCAACAAGCTGAAACAGTGGAGGACATGGGCAACAGAATGCCGAGGATCTACGCAGCCCTGGACAACAAGCAAGCAAAATTTCAGTCGCACATGATTGAAGTGGAAGGTATGATTAACAACCAAACACTTATTATTTTAATTGATACAGGGGCTAGCCATAGTTATGTAGATCCTAGGGTGGTGGAAAGTTTGTGTTTATCAAGAAGCAAACATGAAAAGTCTTGGCTAGTGCAATTGGCCACAGGAACCAAAAGGAAGGTCACTGAATTGGTTAAGTCTTGTTCAATGGA
The DNA here is from genome assembly GCA_009831015.1 of Picea engelmannii. Taxonomy (NCBI): domain Eukaryota; kingdom Viridiplantae; phylum Streptophyta; class Pinopsida; order Pinales; family Pinaceae; genus Picea; species Picea engelmannii. The sequence continues at coordinate 284,437 of ML781126.1, read as the reverse complement.
CATGGGTGGATTGAGCACTAAGGCTGAATTAAATATTCTGCCTTTAGGGTCTTATGACTGCTTAATTGGGATGGACTGGTTGGACCAGCACCATGCCCTCCTGGACTATTGTAACAAGAGGTTTACATACCTAGACGAAGAGGGAAATCGGAAAACAGTCCAAGGAATTCTTAGAGCTATGGCTGTCAGAGAAATCTCAACCATGCAGCTGATGAAGTGCTACAGGAAGGGCTATCAATTATTTGCAGCTCGTGTGGAAGAAGCATCCAGAGATGCAGTCTCAAAGATTGGAGACCATGAGGTACTCACATAGTTCAAAGACGTATTTTAGGAGGTACCTGGACTACCTGCGAAGAGGGACATCGATTTTTCTATAAATTTGATGCCTGGAGCAGCTCCAGTTTTGAAGGCTCCTTATAGAATGAGTACGCCAGAGCTGAAAGAGTTGCAATTGCAGCTTGAAGAGCTTTTGAAGAAGGGGTACATTCGCCCAAGCGTGTCACCTTGGGGTGCCCCGATCCTATTCGTGAAGAAGAAAGATGGGACGTTGAGGCTGTGCATTGATTTCCGGCAGTTGAATAAGGTAACTGTCAAGAACAAGTATCCTCTGCCAAGGATCGATGATCTTTTTGATCAGTTGAAGGGTGCGAAAATATTTTCAAAGATAGATCTCAGATCTAGATATCACCAGGTGAGAATAAATGAGGAGGACATTAGCAAGACTGCCTTTAGAACAAGGTACGGTCATTACGAGTTCACAGTGGTGCCGTTTGGACTGTCAAACGCACCTGTTGTTTTCATGTGCTTAATGAATGGTGTATTCAGGGACTATTTGGACAAGTTTGTCATAGTCTTCCTGGATGACATCTTGGTGTATTCCAAGTCAGAGGAAGAGCATGAGCAACACCTGAGAATGGTGCTGCAAGTATTGAGAGAACACCAACGGTATGCTAAGCTGAGTAAATGCTCATTTTATCAAAGGTAGATCCATTACTTGGGACATATTATTTCAGAAGAAGGGATCGTTGTGGATCCTGAAAAGGTTGAGGCCATCCGAGAATGGTCAGCGCCAAGGAATGTGGCGGAGGTTAGATATTTTATGGGTCTGGCGGGTTACTACATAAGGTTTATAGCAGGATTCTCAAAGATAGCTCACCCTATCACTTCCTTGCAAAGGCAGGAGAAGAAGTTTCAGTGGACGGAAGAGTGTGAGGGAAGTTTCCAACGATTGAAGCAGTTGTTAACCAACGCTCCAATCTTGAGGATTGCAGATCCAGATATGGAGTTTGTGGTGTGCACAGATGTGTGTAAGGAGGGGCTGGGAGGAGTTCTCAGCCAAGAGGGATTTGTAATCTGTTATGAGTCCCGAAAGATGAAAGAGCATGAAAGGAATTATGCCACTCACGATTTAGAGCTGGCAAAAATCGTCCGCGCATTGAGGAAATGGAGACATTACCTCATGGGAAGGAGATTCGAATTGAGAACAGACCACAACGGTTTGAAGTATTTATTTGATCAACCGACTTTAAATGCTAGGAAAACCAGATGGCTGGAGTTCTGTGTGAATATGACTTTGATATCAAGCATATCAAAGGGAAAGAAAATAAGGTGGCTGATGCACTCAGCAGAAAAGTGCACGAATTACATGCTACAACCATTAGCATGTACAGGACTGAGATTAAGGACAGAATTTTGGAAGTTGCAAACACTGATTTGTAGTACAGAGGTCTGGTAGCAAAGTTACAACAGCGTGAGAGACCACAAACCCAGGGAAGTTACACCTTGGGAGCTGATGGCTTACTTCTGTATAAAAACAGAGTGTATGTACCCAATGTCCAAGAATTGAAGCTGGCAATTCTAAAAGAAATCCATAATGTGACTTATGCTGGACACCCTGGATATTAGAAGACTGTGGCAGCAGTCAAAAGCCATTATTTTTGGCCGGGTATGAAGAAAGAAATCACTGAATACATCGTTAGATGTATGGAGTGCCAGAAAGTTAAGGTTGAGCATAGGCACCCAACAGGGTTGCTACAACGTTTACCCATTCCTGAGTGGAAATGGGAAGTGGTGACAATGGATTTTATCACAGGATTGCCCAGAACAAGCAAGCAACATGATTCAATCATGGTGGTGGTGGACAAGCTTACAAAATCTGCCCATTTTATTCCACTGAAAACCACTCTCAAGGCAGCAAATGTTGTTGAGATTTTCTTAAAGGAAGTGGCACGCTTGCACAGAATGCCTAAGACGATTGTGTCTGATAGGGACCCGGAATTCACTTCAAATTTCTGGAAAGGACTGTTCAAGGGATTCAGAACGAATCTGAACTTTAGTACAGCGTATCATCCTGAGTCTGATGAACAGATAGAGAGGGTGAACAGAGTAATAGAAGACATATTGAGAATGTATGTGATGGATAAACCATCAAGGTGGGAAAACTACTTGCATTTGGTAGAATTCGCCTATAATAATGGGTATCATACATCGTGGAAGATGAGCCCATTCAAATCACTTTATGGAAGAAAGTGCAACACTCTAGTGAGATGGGATAATCCAGCTGACAGAGCAGTAGTTGGGCCAGAGTTGCTCAAAGAGATGGAAGACCAAATGATAAGAATTAAACAGAATTTGAAAGCTGCCCAGGACAGGCATAAAAGTTATGCTGATAAGAATAGAACCCACAGAGAATTCAAAGTGGGTGATCATGTTTTCCTAAAAGTAAAAACTAACAGGAGTTCCCTGAAGCTGGGAAGTTGCACCAAGTTGGCAGCAAGATTTTGTGGGCCATTTGAAATCCTGGAAAGGATTGGGCCAGTTGCATACATGCTTGCATTACCTGCATCTATGACTGTACATAATGTGTTTCATGTTTAACTGCTTAAAAAATATATACCTGATGCTAATCATGTTATCGATTGGAATGTGATTCAGGTGGAACCAGAAGGTGTCCTGCAAGTGCATCCTGTGTGTATATTGGACAGGAAAAGAAAACAGCTCCGGAATCGAGCTATAGAGCTTGTAAAGGTCCAGTGGACCTGGTACGATCCTGAGGACACGACATGGGAGCATGAAGAGGTTATGTGGGCAGAGTACCCGCATCTTTTTTTGAAAATTTTGAAAAGCTTGCAGAGACAGTGTAAGGTTACACTGAGGACAGTGCAGAAATAAGGGAGCGGGATTGTAGTGTCCCCAAGACCGAGCTCTTTGTAAATCTAATGTATGAAATGAATTGTAAATATGTGTTATCGGCTGGTGAGCCAAGTTTGTATAAGCCGGTGGGCTTATGTGATTGTTAGGCCAGAGAGCCTAAGGGGTTGGAGGCCAAGGGCCTGATTTTGTACCTGTATGTATGCAGCACATTAATAAAATATAAACACCGCCGCGTGAAGACCGACCACATTGAATGAGTGACGGGGGACTGAGCTTCCACAGAGTGGGCAAGGAATTAGGGGCTGGAAGGTGGGAAAAGGGGGCTAAGCCTAGGGGCTTAAGCCTTGGGAATAATAATAAAATATTATTCCAAAGAACATGTGCATTTTATGTTTTTTCTTTTATCCTAAGTTCCTGGCAAGGGGAAAACATGCAAAGGGGATGCATGGTGATGGAACGCATGCAGTTCCATGAGTGACAAGTGTCAACCCTGGTGCATGCAAATAAAACGGTCGAGATGAGACGTGAGAGGGGTCCCTCCTCCATTCCACCTGATTTCCTGAGCGTGTACGGAGCTCTGAACAGTACGACCGACTCGACCTCTGCAAGAATACCTCGTGCGTTCCTGAGAGCCGGAAAAGCCTATGTTTGTTTCTGAAAATCCGTGTACACCCTCTGTTCTAAGAGCCAAGAAGCCTGTGTTCATTTCTGAAATGCCGGGTTCACCCTCTCTATTCTGAGCCGTGGAGTTTGTGTCGATCCCTGCGGGAATTGCTTGTCACGCAATCCCAAAAACCATCACCGTGAGACCCTGTCGTCATTGCTGAGCCTGTTTGGGAAGCCCGTGTCTGTATTCTCGGTTAGCTGTGGTGGCTACGCAGAGCTGGACTGCGTGTGGCTTGCTGGACAGTGCAAGTTGTGATTGAGCCTGTGTATGACCTCTCTCTAGGTGAGGGAGGTGACTGTTGTTGGAAGAGGCAGGTTGTCAGGCCCGTTTGCAACTCTCTCCAGGTGAGAGAGTTTGCTGGGAAGTGGTTTCTTCCAGGGAGTGTCCAACACTAGCTTCGGGCTCTGAGACTTCCTAATCCGGCCTATTGGCGAGACCCAGAGAGGGAGGTGTAGCACCGATGGACTGTGCTTGTGAAGGTGTATGCTCCCGGGCGGAACAAGCATGTGGGGAATGAGATTCTAGAAGTAGTGGGCGTAAGATGGCATTCTAGGAAGAATCCTTCCAGTCTTTTTGTGTTGTTTTCCCTATAACCTCAGCCTAGCCTAGGATTCCTTGCCTTGAGGTGGAGCTTAGTCCCAGCTCAAGGGTGACCCACTGCTGAGCTGACGAGTAGTGTAGTTTAAGGCTGGGAGGTTCGTGGAAGGCCTGCACATGGTTGGCAGAATCACCAAGGTTTTCAAAGATAAGTATCAGATGATGTTTTATCCATGATTTTGCATCTCTGTGTAATTATAACTATCATGTATTCTGCTGTGCATATCAATTTAATGTTAATGCTATTGATTGTTTATTATAGCAGTAAATAATATGTTTACTCTGAGCTTAAATGTATTTCTTTGCTTAAATGCATGTGGATTATGTAATGCATGTATGAGTTATGTAAAAAGTGCTGCTAGAATTTGGTATCAGAGCGATTAAGCCTTGGTAACAGAAAAAGAGCATTACAAATAATAGTGTTACAACAATTCTGCGAAGTAACCAAAGTGGTGTTACAGGTGGTGGCCCAACTACACAAGAACACAGGGATACAGGCCGAGTAGGGCCACTATAAGCAGAGACAACAAAGAAAAAGGTTGAGCTAGGGCCATATCGGGCAGGAGGAGGAGAGACCCAATCCGTATAAGAGAGAAACTGTTCTGTTCCATATTCAACACTGTGAGTCGTGTGGTAAATCGTGAAGCTGAGCTGGGTGGAGAAATCGTTGGTGTAGTAGCCGACACTGGAGACTAGTGAGTGGTGGTTGTTTGTGGATGCTGGAAGCCATCTGACATACTCGTTGAGTTGCACCATCGAGCAACTGGGACAACTTTCGGTGAAGTGGAGCCACCAACCACCAAGATTAATCGCCGGGAAAGAGTCGTGAGGCTGGAATGAGGCAACAAATGTGGGTGACGTAAGTGTAAAGGGGCGGACAGGCCGAGTGGGGGGTTGCAAGTGTAATTATAGTCGGAGTGAAGACGCAGCAACTGAGTAAAGCCACCAACTGCTGCATGGACTAGCCGCCACAAGGAATATTTGCAACAAATGGCCGCTGGATCTGGTGTATAGCTATAGTCCGCTGTAGAGCTATTGCAGAGTTACGGTGGTTGAGCAGTGAAGAGGGCAGCTGCCAAGGTTGGTTGCGCGTTGCACAGGAAGAACCGCCAAAGAGGAAGACACTTAGATAGCGAGGAGCCAACAAGCAGGCGGTCATCGAAGTGGAACTCGCGGGCTAGGCGTCGATCGACAGTGATAGCCGCCGCAACCAACAACGAGCTGCCAAGTGAAGGCAAAGCTGCGGGCAACAGGTGTGTGGGAGAGTTGACCGTGACGGTTGTGGTGTCTGTATGAGTTGGCAGAGAGTGTATGCGGTGTAAAGGTGTCGGGCACGATGGAGTGAGGTCCGAGCAGGAGGACAATAGTTTGATAAGCGACCAACAAAAAATTGATCGCGCGATGGTGAAGGTTGGGAGGAGTCGCTGGCTGAGCGAAGGGAGCTGTTGGTTGGAGGTTGCTCGGATTGCTGAGTGAGCATCTTTCACAACAAGTGAAGTCGTCGCCAATTGAAAATCACCAATAGAAATATCCATGCGGGTGATAGCAGATACACCAGTAGAGAGAACGCAATCGCCTTGAGGGAAGTGGCTTGGGCCAGCACACGACAAGTGCATGGAATAGCTGTTGAAGATAACAACTAGTAGATCTGTAGGAACAATTGTACAGATCTATGGAGTAGATAGTCTTATGGCAGTTGGATTGTAGAGCATGTGTTGTTGTAGCAGCCGATATATCAGCTGCAGCTAGGAAATTGACGCCTGAGCCATGTAGTGGAGCCAGACCGAGTATGAGAGAGTCGCACGGAAGAGTACGATGGACAGGTCTGTAGCTCGTTGAGGTAGACAACCAGCAGACATGGTCGAAGAGCCAACCACAGTGGTAGTGGTCGGGCTAGCCACTAGGACAGGTCGCTGGCCACTAGCAGACAATAGAAATGCCCAACAAAGGTCACAAGGAAGCCACCGACCAGGTCTAGGCAACATTGGGCAGTGGGCAGACTGCCCAAATTTTTTCGAGAAACGTGCAATGAATCCAGGAAATAAGCAACAAGCTCGCGCAACATGCAACAAAACCCCGAAAAAAGGTCTAGGAAGACAACTATGGAGGCAGATGACAGTGGTTAGCCTCAAGTTTGCTTGAGTCACAGAGGAATTTGATTCAAGGGATCTCAGATGGGTGAAGAAGGAATTTCATCCAGAGATCAGTGGAGTTGCTTGCAAGTAATGGCAAGCAGGGTGACAAAGAACGAGGAGTAGGTAGCTTCGAAGGTTGAGCAACTCAGATGGAGTCAACCTTCAGGTCCAGGAGGGAAGGAGAAGCCTTCCAAGTCTGTCCAGAAGAATTCATGGCTCGAGATGGCCATGCAGGATGCTCAGAAGCAAGAGGCTTCTAGGAGCAAGTTCAGAGGGCAGGCTTCAATGCCAGGTCCGAGCGAGAGGGCTGGAATAACTTGTGTCAGAGGGAGCATCCAATAAGGTGGATTGAGGAACAACCATGGTAGCAGATCAGATAGTGAAGACATAGCCACTTTCAGGTTGTGGAAGTACCTTCCTCACTAAGAGGGAGTGTTGGTTTTTGTAGCATTGGACAGGTACTTCCATAGAGGCTCAGTGTCTAGACTGTGGGAGTCGTCCTTGTAACCTCTCAGTAGACCTTAGGAAGTTCACTTTATGAGTCTTGTATTAAAGTGAATGTTCTTTTAATTATTAAGTTAAATGCCTAAGTTTGGTGGCATTAGTAACTTAAGTGAGTTGATTAAGTCTTAACCATCAAATCCAAAGTGAATGGAAGATTAGATCTCAACCAGTGATCACTTTAGATGAGATCTATGGTTTTGGACTTAGGGTTAGCTCAATGTGATAAAAGGCAACCTATGTGAGAGGGTGAGACACAATGATGGTACACAAAGAGTGAGTGAGCACTCGGGTGTGTCGGGGAAGAGGCCGAGGAGAGGGTGCAAGGGGGAAGCTAGGGAGATAACAACCAGGTGGGCTAGGCTATCAGGGGCAGTTGTATTTCCTCAGAAGGGCCATTGTCCCAGGATGGGAGCCCTGATTTTATAGGAATAAAATCATCACAGAACTGGTTTTCCCGCGAGGGTTTTTTTTTTTTTTTTTTTTTTTTT
>ML781126.1:220952-276884 GCA_009831015.1 Picea engelmannii | reverse complement strand
TAATTCAAGGGTTGTTTACCCGAATATCTCGTGTGCAATGTGTTGTGGCTTTTGTTGTTAATGCTTCCACTGGATTTTAACCTAACTTGTGTAGTTAATCAATAAATTGTTTTATTGTTGAATTAATGGTCCTGGTGCTAGGTTCTGAAAGTTCAACATTTACTAGTCTCTCCCCTCCTTTGATTTGGTTTGTTATGTCATACTTTCCTCGAGAAAGATTTAGTACAATCTCCACTATGTGACTGTAAATGTGACATCTAAAGGAAGTTTTTAGGCAATCCAAAATTTGTTTGTGAACTACATTCCCCACTACAAATGCCCACATTTTTTATTAGACCTTCACTTAAATCAACCTTAACCAATATATGAATGACTACCCTATATGCATTGGACCTAAAAGAATCATTGATATCAATTTTTTTTCCTAGGCTATCACCAATTCCCCTTAAGATTTCATCAATTCAAAACTCCATGGGAAGCATGAGAAGCTTAACCCATATTGGGAATTTCATGGAACCTTTTGACCTTGGGTCAAAGCAAGAAGTCCGACTTTGAGAGAGACAAGAGTGTCGACCCTCAATACCTTTGACCACTTAACATCCTTTTTGAATCTTCCTCGTATCTAAACTAGAGCCCATACCTTATGAAGCCAATCATTAAGAGTGTGTTGAGAAATTTGGTGGCCATCAGACTTCCCTATTAGAAATTTTCTAGAATATTCTAGGCTTGTTCCATTAGTAAGTCTTCCTCCAAAACCATTTTAATCATATTCTTCTTTTGTTTTAGGAGCTAATAGGGGAGTTTCATGGCTAGAATATTCTAGGGTTTGTTCTATTAGTAAGTCTTCCCCCAAAAGCATTTTAATTAGGTTCTTCGTTTGTTTTATGAGCTTCTTTTCCCTTTTCACCCTATTCTTGATTGGATTTCCCAAGGTATTCCTAGTCAAAACCCTAATACCACTTAGGATCTCCATATCCAGTGTTTTCCTTATAAACCTTGTTCCAAGTGGGACCTCCTTTGAGAATGGTGTTTTATTAGGAAGATTCGAAGAATGAAAAGAAACCCTTGCTTCGGCCCTAACTAGGTTAAAATATCTAGATATGTCCACCTGCTTGATTGGATTGAGGACTTAGATATAATGAAACCCCTCTTTACTACAACCTCCCTTATCATTTGCTAGAACACGGTCCATATTTTTCCATGTGCCCTTTACCCAATACTGCCATCATTATAGGCCCTGGGAAGATCCATGGATTGTACCATGGACACATTATTATCCACTTTTTTCTTTTTTTCTAAGATTTTCTCCCATAGATCAGATTTCCCCGTGGTGCTAAAAGATGATTCATCCCTTGACTAGGGATTTGTCTTACTGAATATACAAAGAGTTTTTTTCCCTCACAGGGGTCTTGAAAATAATCAAGAAGTTGAGCATCGTTGTCCTACATCCTAGATCTTTATAGATCGATCTCAGTATGACCTTATTACAGTTGTATGGGACACCAATCAAGCATGATGTATAATGCAATTATCATTTTCCATATGTTCTATAAATATAATGGCCTTTATCAATAGCATTTAATACTTCGATGTGAAATTTTTGGCTATATAATCTTCATGGCTACCCTTGGCTTGTTTTTGGAGGGATTCAATATGATTGATAATATAGAAGGTAATTGTGGAGGCTTGCAATTCAAATGGTATCAACTGAAGAGAGTTACCTGGATTAAATTCAAGCTTAAATTTGCTCCTTCCTATCACAACAAAAACAAGGAGAGTTCTAAAAAATGGCAAGGAAAGGATAGAGTTTGGACAATTTTAGGCAACAAAAGGATATATTTTGAAGAGATTGGNAAGAGAGTTACCTGGATTAAATTCAAGCTTAAATTTGCTCCTTCCTATCACAACAAAAACAAGGAGAGTTCTAAAAAATGGCAAGGAAAGGATAGAGTTTGGACAATTTTAGGCAACAAAAGGATATATTTTGAAGAGATTGGGTAGAGCTCTACTATCTATACGAGAGTTTAAGTATCACTTATATGATGCCCAACGTTTTTAGGTTTTAGGGTATGCTTCTCTCTCTAGTCAAAACTTTACCAAGTTTTGCATCAATGGGATGAATGGAGTAGTTGCATTGGTTTAAGCTTAATTGCTCTACAAGATAGTGGATAGTGGATCTACAATGAAATCTTCAATAAACGCTAATTCAACCAAGCAAAAAATACAACATAAATGAAACAATAGTGAAGTGATGAACATGAGAGAGACACTCTAATACCAAAGCACATGAATAAGAGAAGAAATCTAGACGAAGATTGCCCTTAGGCATTTATCGAATAATAACTTGATTGAATGAATTACAAATGAGGAGTGCACTTTATTTATACACGTCCTTTAGGGTTTAGGGCTCTAGCCCCAAGAGGGTGACTACACTGACCTAGTCACATATAGAAAAAATACAATAAAATGGGTTTAATTACCCATATTTAGGCTCAATAAGGCCACCAATACATCAAATATAGGGTTGACACGTGGCCTCAAGTGAAGATCAACCATAATCTCCACAAGTCGTTTATTTGTTGGTAGTATTAGAGCTTTTAGGAACCTTGTCCCCTTGAAAAGAGTTGACCAATGATAAATTACTTATAGGGAGAAGTTTATTAGGGATTATGGCAAAGAGGTTGCTATAATTATAAGGTTTAGGGATAAATAGTACAAGGAGAATCTAACAAACATAAACTTCGTTTTGGAAGTTGACACATTCAATCTTGAACTAAGTTACACGTTGCTCAAGTTAGCATATCCTTAAGATACTTGAAAGTAGTAAAAGCCAAACATGCCCACATTAGGTTTAGGTGGATAGATGCACTAAATTGTTTTTTAGTCTCTTGAGCAAAAACACAAGGTATGCAATATTTTCTCCCTTGAAATTAACATAGGCAGTCTAATAAGGAACCAAGAGTCCTAATGAATTTGTTGAACAATACAAGCTACTTGGTACTTGAATGATTCCATGCTTATTAAAGTTTATAATGAAGACCTCCAAGTTGACATTGATGCTTGTGAGTGGTGATCTTGATTTGATCTATGATTGGAAACAAATCATTTTGTCAATAAGGGCTTACAAAATTCTTTCCAAATCTTAGCTCTAAGAACACAATTTATTTCAGCGATTTTTTGGAGAGACCTACATGAATTTATATCATCGAAGCTTTAGACTATTTAAGCTTAGTGCATTGTCAAGATTAATAATTATTTTCGACTTACCATTCTTGGGTGAGAGAGATATTGCATATAACCCCAAAATATATATTTCTTAACACTTCACATTGTCTCTAAACCAATTTCTTTTTTTATGAACTCATCAATGGACTAGAACAAAGTGAGATTATTGGAGTGAATTTTATTTTGACACTCTAATAATAGTTTTAAAAGGGATGGAATGGATGAGAAACTTTGGTCAAGTAATCCTATTAAAGAAAATAGAATTTGAAAAATCTTACGACAAAGTTTAGTGGCATTTTGTTATTTTTGTACTAGGAGCAATTGGTTCTGAGCCCAAATTCATCAAAATAATCTCTAAGTTGTTTGTTGTTGCATAAGCGAAAATAACTTGGAACATATTTCCCCTCTAATGCCTTTTCTCTTTACAAATGTATTAGACAACATCACATGTTAATATTGTTACTCTTCATGTTGGTAGTTGATGCCTAGGTTATCTAATGGAACATAGAGCTAGCATGGGACTTATTCAAGGGATTTCATTGCATAAGGTCAACAATTGATCGCGACCATTTTTTTGTTTTCTCTTTTCCTACAATTCAAAAATGGATGAGGACATTGTGAAAAACACCATGGATACAACCCATGTATTTTGAGATGCTTCTTGTCTTAAGATTTAGTGAATCATTTTTTTTCACCATGCACAAAACACTCAAGATCTTCCTCCTTGGTCAACCCAAAATCAACTGTATTAGGTGAAAAGCGAATAATTTTCAGATTCCTTGGCATCCCTTTTGGCTTTCAATCTTATTTAGTGAATGTGGAATTATGTGTTAGCCAAAATGACTAAGAAGCTAGATTATTGGTAAACCAAATCCTTGAACCTTGTTTCTAAGTTTCAAGTGTGTTCTAAAATTTTGGTTGTGTTACCACAAAATCTCACATCCAAAGATGTAAAGTCGAACACCTAGGTGGAGACTTGTGGAACTAGAAGGTTGGCCATTGTCACCTCACCAACACTCCTCTGCACTTTTGACAAAGGAAGGACCTAAGTCAAGAGGGCTTCCCTATGGTTGCTAGGCTCACTTCTTGTAGTAGGGAGTGGGAGTAAAGGAGATTAACAACAAATACAAAAACAACAAAATGGGAAAGTTTAAAAGGTTGGGGAGATTGATGAAAGGGATCTAGTGCCTTATTACTTAGGGTATGGAGTTATGGATGCAATCTAAGAGGGCATTCCAAAAATATTAGGGGCTACAAGTAGACAAGATGGAATTATTTATAACATGCCTAACTTAGTAAACAAGAGACTACAAGGTGAGAAGGGAAGGGACTCACAATAGGAGCCCCTCAACCAAAATAGACATAGGAGAGGTTAAGCATTCACTCACCATAAGTGGTCTAGGGATTAAAACATTTTTTCTCAAAGCTAGGGGGAAATTTTTTTCCCACAATGGATGCATATGGTTTTAACTCCTCTTCAAGATAAAGTACTCCTATATTTATCTTTGTCACTCTCTACTTGCAATCACAAGTATATGAGAGGTGCACCTAGAACATTGCCACACATAATTGATTGTACAAGAATAAAACTACAACATCAAGCAAATAATTTTACCTTACTCCATAAGCTTAGAGTGATTTTCTCACAAGTTCTTCCATTCCAAAATTTCCCATTGCAAATGGAGAGATATAATCCTTATATAGTTTTGAGCTCTAACTCATCTATAATAAAATATTATTTTCCTCATGAGGCTCTCCAAGGAAAATACTAAAATATTTAATATAACACCCTAAGTGGGAAAATTAGCTCAAAAGGCCCATATAAAACCACTTAGATACATTGTTCTAGATGATTAAAGTGACACATGTCACCTTCATCCAACTTCTAGTTCATTCAAAGGCAAAATCTAAGTGCCATTTGTCTTCATATGCAATGTGCTCTCCAAGAAATAATTTCCTTGGTCAATGAAGTAGGGCGAATTTCGATGTGTGTGCATGATTGCTGAGTGTAAAGCTTCATGATGACGACACTTTCCTAGAAACAATCACCTCCTAATAATGATATTGCTTGAGTAAGGCAAATTTCCAAGAAAATGAGTAGTTTTTCATGTGTAAATCTCAAAAGGACGATGCTTTTCTAGATATGCCATTTGTCTTCATTAGTTAGCTCCTTCTAGAAGCTTTCTAGCCACAAATAACATAAATTAACTATCTTTAGCTTGTGCGCCCTAGGAACTTGAGCTTCCTTGACTATTTGACTGGAATAATGTGATAAAATGATCTCCTTAGCTTGTGCGGCCTAGCTTCTTGTGCTTTTGTGGACAATTTTGAATAAAAAATAACCTTGAAGTGAGCCTTGAACAAATGCGACCTGGGAACGAGTGTCTTTGTCCACTTAACAACCTCCATTATAATAAAATATTCATCCATGCATGTGCCCTTCAAGAGAGAGAAGGAGAGTGCCCTTGGTATTTTTGCATTTATGTCCACTTTGACAAAGTCAACTCTGAAGATTTCACCTTAGGAAGTGCACCCTAGACACTCTTGCAACTGGGTCTTCATCAAATCCATGAGATCTCCTAAAAATGTGTGCCAATGGGCACCCTTTGTCCAAGTCAAACCATCACTAGTCACTTAACATGTGTGCAACGTGCGAACACGTTTATGCAAGGAATGGATATGTCCTCATAGTGGAGCGCACCACTTAGGGATGTGTGCATGAGCGGATAAGGTGGAAGGTCAAAACCTTGGGGCACATGGGTAATTAGCGTCTCTAGTCAACTCAAGACTCAAATAACTCCTCAAATCTTGTGCCAAAGGATAAGAATGAAGCATGAATGACTTAGCACATGTGAACAAGGCTAGCTTGAGATTCAAGTCAAACTAGTCTGTTTGAGTGTCACCACAACATGTGCAAAAGGGGGAGCACCTAGTCTCATGTGTACCACATGAACTTTGAGTTATAAACCCTAGTGACAAATTAACAAGTGAAACTTAGGGAAAAGACCTCACCGAAGAATTAGAATAATAAAGTATTAATAGGCGAATACTTAGGCACTCAACCTAACGTTTAGGACTTCTTTAAAATATCATGAACTGGTTAGGTGTGTTCACACTGGAAAACATGGATATATGAGAATTGAGGGGTTAATAAAGTATAAAACTTAGGGAATCATAGGAAAAATGTATCATGCACATTCTATGTTATGGGGTGAAGTAAAATGTAAGGTAATTATGAATTTTACATAGTTAAATGGTAGATGAGGTGATATATAATCTACCTAGGAAAAATGATGAAGTGAGGTGAAGATGTAAGTGTGAAGTGGATTTTACTTGGGCAAAAGCTTGCAATAAACAAATTGCCTAGGTAAAATTATGGAAATGACATGAACATGAATGAAACTAGGTTAGTACATCACCACATTAGAGGATACTCATGAGCTAACCATGCAACCCAAAGTGAAAATGACTAGGATGTAACTATGTAACCACCATGATGAAGAAAAGGGTGCACCATTGAATCAACCTCCACCAATATCCCAACCTTTGGAAGGATAGAATGATCACACTAGTACTCACAAGACCAAGTTTACCTCTCATGTCAATATGAGGAGTAACAATTGGCTCCAACTTTGGGACATGTGCTCTTTGAAGAAGAGTGCATGAGAACCTTAAAATCTTTGATATACCTGTTGAGAAGAAGAATGAGAGAATAATTCCATGTGGTGAGATGATCTATGTTTCATCCTCAAACACCACATCCAAACTTATTACAAGTTCATTAAATTTGGCTTTACAAGTAAGGCACAAGCCAACAATGCCAAAATACATGGAAAATGCTCATTAATAGAGAACTTATTCTCCTATTTTAATACTTTTCAAAATCTTATTCCTCTTAATCGTACTTTACAAGAGCTAGGTGTAAACATACAACCAATGGATCCACCCAAGTTCTTTGTTTACATCAAAATTCCTTCCCTTATGTTTGGTTATGAACCAAAACATGGAGACATCAAATATCATGTACAATGAAGTTGGAATCTTTATGGATGCTTGGTTGAACACTTGAAAATAATCATGAAGACCACCAAACACATCAAAATCATACCAAAGATGACATACACCCATACAATTCTCCTCTATCCAAAGTTGGATAGGGATAAAATATTCCTCTTGAGGATAAAGTACATCATAAAAAATGGAAACATCTTCATTATTATCCTCAAGAATGAAATTTTTAGACTTCTCCACTACATTTTGAAATGGGCATTAAGACAATTTACATAATGAACTTTTAGATCTAGAAAATGATTTTTGATTACATATAATGACTAAGTGCTCCAAATGTGAAGGTTGTAAATTTTTGTAATATACATCTGAATATGTACTTTGTTGGTCCATACAATTTCTTGCATATAAAACATCATTTCCAACTTGATATCAACATGAAAAATCACCAACATTTGAAAATGATGGTGGCAATAATTTTTTTGAATATAATTGTTCAGAAATATGGAAATTTTCTGAATTTGTTACATGTGAGCTTTGTTGGAAATTGACTACAATTTTTTTTGAATATCGCTGAATATGTTATTTATTGAATACTATCTAGACTTGCTTCTATTATACTAGGATTCCCAAAAGATTCAAAATTTACTCTTCCTTCTCTACATGTATCATACGTAGGATCTCCAATAAATTTCCAATAATTTTTATCCATAATATTCTTAAAAAATTTGAAAATGCATGGCTAAATCATCATACTCTTGGTTTCCCTTATCTTCATTAGATGTAAAAACAAATAAATTTGAATATAAATCTTCTTCAAAATATTCAATGAGAATAGTATTAAGTTCAAACTTTTGAGGAAAATTATGTCTCACCAACTTTTATTTTTTACAAATAGATGATTTGGATGAAAGAGATATCTCCTCATGCTCTTGATCTTCATGGATGGACTCATGACAATGATCTTTAATGACTTCTTGATCTTCAATGGAGATGCATTCTTCTTCATCTTTACTTTCATCTTCCTCTCTTTGGTCTTCAATAGAACTTTGAGCTTGATTTTCAATATCTTCATCAAATTCTTCATGGATAAGATCAAGAGGTGGCTTTCTTTGGTCTTCAATAGAACTTTGAGCTTGATTTTCAATATCTTCATCAAATTCTTCATGGATAAGATCAAGAGGTGGCTTGTGATCTTCTTGATCATCATATTCTTCAAGTTCTTGGTATTCATACTTGGAGGCTTGGGATGTTTCTTGATTTTCTTGTAGGGTTGCAAAGACGTCTTCAAATCCTTCCAAGAGAGGACCTCAATGTTTGAACAAGACTTTGACAAAATTTGCAAAAGATGAGATTCTACTAGGACCACTACCTCAAGCTCTTTGATCTCCTTTCAAAGAAGATATAAATAGTTTCATTAACACATTATCATGCATTACATTGATTTCTGAAGCATATTGCAAGAATGCTACAATACGAAAAATAACACAATGAGTATCACCATGAAATATTTGAAGTTCTTCTAGCCATTTTAGAGAATAATGGTTTGGGTAACATGGAATTTTCTCTACATCTGGAGCATGATATATCTCATGAAATTCCCAAGGAACTATTGTTTTTTACAACTCTTCAACATGAAATATCAAATCTGAAAATAAAATCTACAAGATATACCTTCATACTCTACCAAATAGAGTAGAGTGGAGTTGTCAAGGTGAACTTCTGATTTCTGCAAATGTTGCTTTCGATTCTTGCAAATGTTGCTTTCTTCACCCAACAAACAAGTCTTCAAGTTGACAAAGGGAAAACGACTTCTTCCCTCAATGGAGTCGCCAAGATGATAATAGATTTTAAATGAACACCCTCATCAAAAGTTGTGTAGCTAATCTACAAGATGTCTTTCGGGAAATGGAATTTATCCTCAACAACAATGCCAAAATGTTATCACACAATATCACACCCAAAGATGTAAATTCCAACACCTAGGTGAACACTTGTGGAACTAAGAAGTTGGCCATTGTCACCTCACCAACACTTCTCTGCACTTTAGACAAAGGAAGGACATAATTCAAGGGGGGCTTTCCTATGGTTGTTAGTGTTAGAGTATGTAGCTCAGGCATATACTTCCACTTTAGGGGTGTGCAGTAGTGTGAAAGGTGTCCCATGATGTCTAGACAACTTAGTGATGGTTGGGATCACTTAATTCAACATGCGATTAAGTCACAACCATTGGATGTGACTTAAGTTGTCTTAATGCTTGATTAAGTCCCCACTGTTAGATCTAGATCTTGAGGTGAAGATCTGAGGGCCAGGATTGAATGAGATAAAGGATAGGTTTTATAAAACACCAAGAAAGCCACATTTGCTAGATATCTCAAGAGAAGTCGACCAGCTAAGTGAGAGTGGTTCTTCAAGAGAGATCAAGTGACTGGTTGAGTCGAACCAGTCAAGGAGGAGTCGATTAGGGTCAAGAAGAGGCCGATTTGGGTCGAATCAGGGAAGAAGGAGCCGAGTAAGGGACCAAGAAAGAAGATCTGAGCAAGATATCAACTAGAGAGGGTGAATACAAGAAGCCAAGGAAGAAATCTAGCCAACCGTAACTTGGACCAAGTAGCTAGGAGGCCCTACGACTAGTACGGATCTCAAAGGAGGCCCTACGACTAGTACGGATCTCAAAGGAGGCTAAGAGTGTACTGTGCAGGTGCATTGAGGGTAGATCCGGTGAGACTGAGAGCATTGTGGCCTAGCATATCAAAAGAAAGAGAACTAGAGCCATCACAAGAGTACTGAATGACTAGTACGACCTCCCAACTAGAAAAATTGTGACTGTATGGAGCTGTACAATTGGTATGGCCTCACAAACTAGTATCATTGTGATGATTTTGTATGAATCATTGACTGAGAAATAATTGTATTGAGGTTTTCCCATAGGAGTGGGGTTCCCAAAATATTTATGTTGATGCCTTTTGTGTGACTGTCCTGAATATTTTACTATTAATATTTATAGCATGAAATGTGTGGTTTTCTAGCCAATTAATCAAATATGAAACTTATTGTGTTTGTTGGCTAATATATGATATTTGTGCTGTAAATTTTTTACATGGTATCAGAGCGGGTCTCTGACACCACAAACAATTTTTTTTAGAACTTGTGCTCTAGAACAAAGAAGAAGGAATCGACCAAGAAATCAAGTGACTCCAAGTAAGTTGATCCAGAGTTCAACTCACCAGATCGGTCAAGGGTTGACCTTGTGGGAGTGAGCCGTATAGTGTACTGTCTAGCCACACTAAAGAGAAGAGGAGTTGCAGGGGGTCATACAATATTAAGATTGATTGGTGTAGTCTAAGAGGGAGCTTGTTGTGGTTGGCCAAATTCCAAGTAAAGGAATCCAAGGGTGAGATCTTCTAAGCAGTGATGAGTTAAGAAGAGTTGCAGGTAGGAAATAGTTGTGTAGCAAGATGCTACAAATATGACATATGAAGACATATTAGATGTTGCTTCCAACTATGTGCAATGGAAGTACCGGATGAAAAATGCCCTTCAAGAGAGAAAGGTGTGGGGTATTGTTGAGAAGGTTTCCACAATCCCCATTGATCCAAAGGATAAGGAAGTACATAATACTCTAGAGATCAGAGAACAAAGGATTCTTCTAGATGGGGTAAAGGATCACCTTGTACCTAACATTGGTGAGAAGCCAACATCTCACAAGATGTGGTCACCTCTGAAGGGATTATTTGAACCTAAGCATGAGAGCAGGATCATGGCTCTCAAAGAAAGACTTCAACACATATCGATGACAAAGGGGGAGGGTGTTACAACTTACCTCACCAAGGTGAAGCAGTTGTTAGATGAGATTCTTGTAGTAGGAGTAAAGCTCTCACCAACCGAGATGGTTAGATCAGCCTTGAGAGGCTTCCCAAAGGAGTGGGATCTTTTTATTGCAGGAGTGGTATCTAGAGAGAACCTACCAAAATGGGATAGGTTATGGGATGGCTACTGCCAAGAAGAGATCAGAAGAGGCATGAATGTGGATGAGGATGAAGAGGAGGGGAATCTTGTTCTCACCTCCAAGAAGGGAGAGGAAGGAAAGAAGGGCCCAACTTCAAG
Source organism: Picea engelmannii (assembly GCA_009831015.1). Classification (NCBI taxonomy): domain Eukaryota; kingdom Viridiplantae; phylum Streptophyta; class Pinopsida; order Pinales; family Pinaceae; genus Picea; species Picea engelmannii. The sequence goes on along the minus strand of ML781126.1, from coordinate 265,544 downwards.
AGGAGGAACCATAGGTAGTGGCAGGCCAAAGAAAGATCTCTCGCACATAAAGTTCTATGTATGTGGTGATTTTGACCACTACGCCAAGCAGTGCCCTCAAGCCAAGAAAGGAAAGGGAGCTAAGGGTAGGAAGAAACAAGTGGCTGCTTTAGTAGAAGATGAGGATCAAGATGAGGAAGAGGAGGAGCAACAATTGGATGCCATAACTCGCTAGTTTTACAGGATGTTCAAGGATGAGTATACATGTTTCCTTGACTCAGAGGGCATATCTAGAGGTGGGTGGTACCTAGACAGTGGTGCCACTTGCCACATGACTAGGGGAAGATATGCATTTCAGGAGTTCTCAGCTCAAGATATGGGCTATGTAAGATGTGGTGTGCACTCTAGCATGGTGGCAGTCCGAGGAGAAGGGATGGTGTCACTACAAATAGAGTCATGTAGGATTCTAAGGGGGATAGGGGTAATTTATGTACCAGGTATGAGAGTTAGTGTACTCTCAATCTCATCCTTGGAGGATCAAGGCTACGGTGTCAAATTATTTGTTTGTGGTGTGCATATTCACTCTGTCAGAGGTCAGGCTCCAGGACCACCTGTGATGATAGGCATCGGTGAGGATCACCTGTACAGGTTGTGGGGGAAACCCATCTATAAATTCAGGAGTGGAAGTGATGGGACAGTTGGATCACATTTGAGAGAGCAGGAGGCTCTCCTCAGCAGGCCCACATGGTGGGAGTGGACTCAGTTGGAGGAGTGGGGTTACCCAGATGGCCTCAGTACAGGTGGCAAAAACAACTATGGAGCAAAGCAGGTTGGGTATCCAGACTTAGAGAGGACAAGTCTCTCAAATTTAGAGGGAGAGACTCATAGTGATGTGGACCATGGAGTGGGTAACTCTAGTGGTAGTACCTCCCTCGCTAAGAGGGAGTGTTAGAGTATGTAGCTTGGGAAAGTACTTCCACTCTAGGGGTGTCTAGTAGTGTGGAAGGGGCCCCATGATGTCTAGACAACTTAGTGATGGTGGGGATCACTTAAGTCAACATGAAATTAAATTAAGTTGTCTCAATTCTTGATTAAGTCCCCGTCATCAGATCTAGATCTTGAGGTGAAGATCTAAGGCCCATGATTGAATGAGAGAAAGGATAGGGTTTATAAAACACCAAGAAAGCCTCATTTTCTAGATATCTCAAGAGAAGTCGACCAAATGAGTGAGAGTGGTTCTTCAAGAGAGATCAAGTGACTAGTTTAGTTGAACCAGTCAAGGAGGAGTCGAGTAGGGTCAAGAAGAGGATGAGTTGGGTCGAACTAGAGAAGGAGGAGTTGATTAAGGGACCAAGTAAGTAGATCCGAGCAAGATATCAACTAGAGAGGGTGAATACAAGCAACCAAGGAAAACATTGAGCCACCCAGAACTTGCACCAAGTAGCTAGGAGGCCGTACAACTGGTACATATATCAAATGAGGTTAATAGCATGCTGTACAAGTGCATTGAGGGCAGATCGGGTGAGGCTGAGAGCATTGCAGACTAACATAGCATAAGAAAGAGAACCATAGCCATCATAAGAGTACCATATGACTGGTATGACCACCCAAATAGCATAATAGTGACTGTATGGAGTCGTATAATTGGTACGACCTCACAAACAGTATCATTGTGATGATTTTGTATGAATCATTGATTGAGAAATAATTGTATTGAGGTTTTCCCAGAGGAGTGGGGTTCCCAGAATATTTTTGTTGATATATTTTGTGTGGTTTTCCTGAACATTTCACTGTTAGTATTTATAACATGAAACGTGTGGTTTTCTAACCAGTTAATCAGATCTGAAACTCACTGTGTTTGTTGGCTAATCTATGATATTTGTGCTGTAAAAGTTTTATATTTAGGCTTACTTCTTGTAGCAGGGAGTGGAAGTAAACGATCTTAACAATAAATACAACAAAAAGGAAAAGGAAAAGGTTAAAAGGTTGGGGAGACGGATGAAAGGGATCCACTACCTTATTGATTCCACTATGGAGTTATGGATGCAATCTAAGAAGGTGTTCCAAAAAGAGTTAGAGGCTACTAATAGAGAAAATTACATTATTTATAACATGCCTAACTTTTCAAAAAAAATACTACAAGGTGAGAAGGGAAGGGACTCACAATAGGAGCTATTCAACCAAATCAGACATATTTTCACTCACCAGGGCTTAAAACATATTTTCTCAAAGACAAGGGGAAATTTGTTTCCCACAATGGATGCATACGGTTTTAACTTCTCCTCTTCAGGATAAAGTACTCTTAGATTTAACTTTGTCACTCTCAATGTGAAATCACAAGTACACTAGAGGTGCACCTAGAACCTTGCCACACATAATTGATTGTACAAACATAAAACTACAACATCAAACAAATAATTTTATCCTTCTCCATAAGCTTGGAGTGACTTGCTCACAAGTTCTTCCATTCCAAAATTTCTCAAATTGAAATGCAGAGAGAAAATCCTTATATATATTTCAGCTCCAACTCTTCTATATTAACATATTATTTTCCTCATGAGGCTCTCCGAGAAAAATACTAAAATATTTACAATAACAACCCAAGTGGGAGAATTAGCTCAAAAGGCCTATAAGAAACCACATAGATACAATGTTTTAGATGATTCTAGTGGCACATGTCACCTTCCTCCAACTTCTAGTTCACAAAAAGGAAAAATCCGAGTGCCATTTGTCCTCCTCATGTGCAAGGCGCTCTCCAAGAAATAACTTCCTCCATAATAATAATAATTTTCAAAGTGTGTGCACGAATGCCAAGTGTAAAACTTCATGATGAGGGTGCTTTCCTAGAAATAACCACCTCTAAATAATAATGTTGCTTGAATTAGGACGAATTTCCAAGAAAATGAGTATTCCATGTGTAAATCTCAAAAGGAGGGTGCTCTTCTAGATATGCCATGTGTCTTCATTAGTTATCTCTTTCTAGAAGTCTTCTAGCTACAAATAATATAAAATAGCTATCCCTAGCTTGTGCACACTAGGAACTTAAGCTTCCTCGACTCTTTGATTGGAATAATGTAAAATGATCACCTTAGCTTGTGCGGCCTTGGTTCTTGTGCTTTTGTGGACAACTTTGAACAAAAAATAACCATGAAGTGAGACTTGAACAAGTGTGCCCTAGGAAGGAGTGCCTTTGTCTACTTAACAACCTCCATTACAATAAAATATTCATCTATGCATGTGTGCTTCAATAGAGAGGAGTGTTCCCTTGGAATTTGTGCATTTGTGTCCACTTTGACTCAGTCAACCCTGAATATCTCACCCTAGAAAGTGCATCCTAGACACTTGTGCAAATGGATCTTCCTCAAATCCATGAGATCTCAAAATGTGTGCAAATGGGATCCCTTTAACCAAGTAAAACCATCACTAGTCACTTCACATGTGTGTAAGGTGTGCACAAGGTTATCCAAGGAATGGATATGTCCTCATAATCGAGTGCGCCAACTAGGGATGTTTGCATGAGTGGATAAGGTGAAAGGTCAAAACCCTAGGGCACATAGGTAATTAGTCTCCCTAGTCAACTCAAGGCTCAACTAACTCCTCAAGTCTTGTGCCAAAGGATAATGATGAATCATGAATGACTTAGCACGTGTGAACAAGGATAGGTTGAGATTCAGGTTGAACTAGTTTTTTTGAGTGTCAGTTCAACACATATGCAAAAGGGGGAGCACCTAGTCTCATATGTACCACATGAACTTTGAGCTATAATACCTAGTGACAAATTAGCAAGTGAAACTTAGGGGAAAATCCTCAATGAAGAATTAGAATAACAAAGTACCAATAAGCTAATACTTATGCATTCAACCTATGATTTAGGACTTAATTAAAATATCTTAAACTAGTTAGGAGTGTTCACACTGGAAAAAGTGGATATATGAAAATTGAGGGGTTAATAGCGTATACAACTTAGGGAATCATAGGAAAAATGTACCATGCACCTTCTAGGGAATGGGGCAAAGTGAAATGTAAGGTGATTAAAGGTTTTATGTAGGTAAATGGTAGAATTGTGAGGTGATGCACAATCTACCTAGGCAAAATGATGAAGTGAAGTGAAAATGTATGTGTGAAGTGGATTTTACCTAGGAAAAAGCTTGCAATAAACAAATTGCCTAGGTTAAATTATGGAAATGACATGAACATGAATGAAACTAGGTAAGTACATCAACACATAAGAGGGTACTCATGATCTAACTATGTAACACAAAGTGAAAGTGACTAGGATGTGACTATGTGACCACCACGATGAAGAAAAAGATGCACCACTAAAGCAACCTCCACCAATATCCCAACCTTTGGAAGGCTATAATGATCACACCAATACTCACAATACCAAGTTTACCTCTCCTGTCAATATGAGGGGTAATAGGTTGCAACCATGGTTTATTACTCTTCTGGTTGTTGACCCTCAAAGAGAGCTTACAGTCAATCAACAAATATCTTGAGAACTTTTTTATGGTTACTATGCAAAGCAAGAAAGCCTTGATAAAAATAGAATAACATATTTTTTATTTAAGGAAAAAGGTGCCTTTGTCCTTATTAGTATTGCTAAGCATGGGACAAATATTTGTGCAAATTGTATTCTCAATGTCATCCACAACAATGGGATATGGAAAAGACTTGTGAGATTTAATGTTAACTCAGGCTTTCCTTGGATCTCTTACATAAATGATCTTACTTACTTAGCTCACATCAAAGTTGGAAGTTTAATTATTTTTCAATGTATATTGGCGTTTATTTTAACTTTTATTTTCAGAAAGTAATTAATCATAGAGGATGCATTCACATACAAGAGTGAAGGAGGTACAAGAATGATATATCTTTTTGAATTCATGTCTTGTATACAATGCTTTGCTTGTATTCTCATACTTGGTAGTTAGTTGAGATGTTGGTCTTCACTAACCACTAATATTAAAGTTTGGTCATTATTTCATTTATCAAACACACTAACACAATGTACCAATTGTTGGCTTGTTTCACGCTTTCGCGTGTCCTTCTTAATGTTGGGGGTTTTAGATCCAAGGTTCGTAGAGTTGACCAACAACAACCCCAAATCATCGACATATCAATCCTTGATTGAGGCTGAGAAAGGTCTCACCCAATATGCAAAGAGGATCACAAAGACCATAATTTCTTTTGACGAGGATGAAGGCTAAATATACAACTATCCATCTCGACTCACATACATGCAATTCATATATGATAACTCATAAGGACTAAGAATTAAAACTATGCACATCATAACGCATAATATACATCAGGTAGCTCAAAACTGCCTCAACATAATCATTTCTTTCATTCCATTCAACACAAATATACAATATACAACCAGGAAACCATATTCAACAACAACAAAGTTTCAAGTCTTCTTGATGTAGCTTCTCAGAAATACAAGACAGTGCGCAAATGCACAACCTCATCATCCTACAAACCTATGACAAACTCAGATGTATATGCAAAATCATTACCATATTACAACAGGCTCAGAGTGAGCTTGAACAACATGATTCTATCCATTATCCAAACTGAGGGTCTAATTCTCTAACCCACTATCTTGCTAACTTGTCAACTCTCAAACTCTATTTCTCTTCTTGTTGCTGCCTTTTATAGTTTTCTATGCTTGGGATCTCTTCTTCATCCTGCTCTACTCCACTCACTCTAGTGATGGATATCTCTTACGCTTCTTCAACCTGTCAACGTTCCACAAAGGCTTTCTACATCAAGGCAATCTCAACGACTTGACCATCTCATCCTCTACCTGTCCCATTATTCATTGTGCTGCTGGCAGTAATCATTGGGGGAGATTTCCTGATGATTCATTTCTTGATTCTGACGATCATCTTCTTGATTCCCTATGCAACAAACAAAACTTTGACCAATGCACACTTGGTAGTCTTTAATCTTGACACGCAACCGAGAAAACTCTATCCGACACGCACTTTTGATCATTCATCATGCAAGACTTGGAAAAAACTTGGAAGGTGCATGCATAACTTTGTTTGTGCTAGCGCAGGATTCAAACTCAAAACTTTGGGTGCCAACACGAATACTAGGTTGGCTCACTTAGTCGTCATTTGTGACCTTTATTGCATTAAATTTATTTGCATATTACTAGTATTCCTTACTATAGTCATAAACAACCAATGGAAAAGGCCATTTGTGTTTTAGGTTTTTAACATGTGAAAAATGGTGAAAACAAAAGAAAACAAAAAAAAACATTCAAAGAAGAAATCCAAGAAACAATAGGAGATAAATAATATTTGTTGAAAAACTAGAAACTATTTTTTATTACATTTGAATTCTACTTGATACAAATTTACATATTTCGGTCAATAATCCTTAGAAGGCTCCACTTCTTGTCATCTAAAGGTGTACTTCTTAGGACTACATATCTATTTCTCGAGTTTAGACCTTCCTAATGTCTCTTGCACATTTTCCTTTCTTCTCCCCTCTTCATGTTCTAGAACTCAAATCCTTCTCTCCAAGAATCTCCAAAAGGTCCACTTATTTAGGGTTAAGCTTTACCTTTTTATTGGCCGTGTTTATGTGACCCCTATAATGGATTTCCATATCATTTTATTGGCTTGACATGATTCCATGTGTTTTTGTTGTGTCCTCTAACATACGAAACTCCAAAATTCCTATTCTATGACATATTGCTATGGAAACAATTCTCGTTAGTGTCCTCTGAGACATACTTTTGGAATGGACCTTCAACATGGATTGCTATTTTCTTAACCATCATCATATATAGGATTTGAATTTAATTCTCAAATTCTTTTTCAATTTAATTCTCAAATTATTTAAGCCTAATAGGTTTTAGACCAAACAAATTTCAAATTAAGTTTAAGATTGCGAAGATAATTGTTCAAGACCCTCAAGGCATTCATTGTGAGGAAAAAATCACTTTTCCTTGCTATGCCAAGTCCATGGGAATCTTATAGTGATTCTTGTTTTGAAACCCATTTAAGAGTAAATTTCATCAATATCACGTGGATAATATAAACTTGAACAACATTGTACGTTAAACACCCTTCTAAATTCCGCCCTAAGTTTACATATGGTTCTTTGGTCCATGGATGTTGTTAGCACATGAGATGTTCAATAGTCAAAAAATTCTGACCTTAGTCCATGTAAGAGTCTTGGTGTCATGATATTTTTCATCATCGTGAAAGAAGTAAGGGTCTGCATGGGTCACACCCCTGGTCTTAAAATCATCATCATCATATGTCTTGTCTCAAAGGGGAGATCTCGTTGTCTTAAGTGCATTCAACTCATTATGATTTTTAGGATTGTGTCAAGGAACAACTCTAACAGTTTGAATGAAACATGCTACTAGAGTTTGAAAACTGGCGCTGCAAACTGGTTGTAGTATATGAAAAGGATTGGATGCTTCCACCTAAGTCCCACTTGAGTTCATGAGACCCCAGCCCAAGTACAGACACACAAGGTACTCCTTTGGTGATTGCATGCTGCTTAAATGGTTGATTGAAAATGTAAAATTGTTATATATTATTCCTGCGTTGCAAACTGTTAAATGTTCTATGCACTGTCAACTCTCTGCACCATTAAAACCCACAACTTTGGTGTCCTAAACCCTAGCCATTTTCAAGATTGTTATTCCACAGGGTAATCTTACAGTTTCCTCTTGCAACAATAACCTTATCCACTATATTACTGTGCGCTGCAGACTATGCGTTGCAAACTGTGCGTTGCGAACTTAACCAACGCCCTGCAAAACCTCTGGTTTACACATAGTTGCTTCAATTTATGCTTATCTACAGTTTTCATCCAAGTTGGATTTATGTTCTTCTTTTCTCACCTCCTACTTGCAGCCTGTTCATCCTCAAACTGTTGCTGTGCATATGATTATAACCAGATTAATGATTTTGGGTCTTGAGCTGAGGTTACCATATTCATATGATTTCTCCAAGGTTACTTCATGTTCCAAGAAGTTTGTAGCAGGTTCTAGAAGGATTTCCCAGCTTGTTGTGCAAGTTTTAAAAGTCAAAATAAATTTTAAATGTAAAAAGGCACCTACAGGAAAGTTCGCAGCTCGTGCTGTCACAGGGGATGCGAACTAATATTTTGGGACAGATTGCAGCAAATTAGTACACAACAAAGTAATTTTTTCATCATAAATTTTAAATTCCAATTTCGGTTCTTATGAATTTTTTTTGTGGATATGAATCATAATAGCATGGACTTGTTGACCAAAAATCAGCCCGATCCATTTCATCATTTGGGAGAAAAGTTAAAATCATCATCTACAGGAAAATTTGCAGCGAATCCTGAAATTGCACTGCAAACTCTAACAATTTGATAAATCCGAGCTGTAGGAGGGATGCCACCTGTCTGAGGGGGTTCGAATGGTTTCCTAGGAGGTATTTGGACATGATGGACATTTTTTCCATCACGAGATCAAACAACATGACCTGTTTCAAAAGACATTTATCACAAAGACAAGATCCACAAAAATAAGAGCTAGGTGGATTTTTTGTTTCACCTTGTTGTAACAACTCCTAGAGAAAAGAGAATCCAATGCAACCACTTGGGATTCGACCTCTTTAGAGTAGGAAGGCTTGATACACTATAGATAGTAGTGGTTTTGTTGAGGAGAGGATTGGATTCATGATCCAAGAGAGGAGAGAGTTAGAGGAGCAGTTTAGTTGCTCATTTGTAAGCCCGAGGGCCGGTTTGTAATCAACATTTTTGTCATTAAAGATTCATGAGAGTTGTTTATCAAATTGTGTTTTGTGTTTCCCATTTCTCTTGTCATCCTCTTGCTTGAATATATTGCAGGTTTTGAGGAGCATAACTACCATTGATTGATGGATTCATGAACAACAGAGGATCTGTTGTAGCTTGCCCATTAAATCAATTTTATTGTTTAAGCAATCTTTAATTTGTTTGCAGAAAGGATTTTTGTACAATTTATGTTCTTCCTTTTGTCATATTCTCTATGTTTCTTCCCATAATTATATAAAAACTTTATCCGGTGTACATTTTAATTGCCTTTGATTTGTAGGATGTTATGACTCCATGCCCAATGGAATGCCTCTGTAGATAGTTTGATGCCCTCTTCCTTTCTTACTCAGTCTTGCTGATCCACTCAAGTATAAATTTGTTTTAGTCATTTATATTCTGATGGGCACTGGGCTTGTTCTTAAAGTAGTCTAAGAAAAAATCCTAGTGCTAACATTTTTGACACCGTTGCCGGGGATGAAGTTGAAGATCTTCCCTGGGATGTACGACACATATTACTACTAGTTCTTGATGATGAGAAAGGATTGGTGATAGAACATACTGCAATTTTTCACCATGGCGACTCCACAAATTTGAAGAAACTTGTTGGTGATTCAAATCAAGTTACGAGACTCCACTGAGGAATGAGCTCAAATAGAAAATGGAAGGAAGACACATGAAGTCTAGGTATCAAGATATAAGTTTTATTCAAGAGCTCATATTCTTTTTTATCAGTTCTTTCTTGTCCTTTCCTTCATATATCACGAGAATTGTTCTTTGCTTTGTTTACTTTGATGACCATAAGCCTACTACTGTATACCCCTCTTTGAAAGAAGAAGGTCTGTATTCTTCTTACATAGTTGATGTTGACCCTAGTCCTTCAACTGAAACATATGAGAACAATTTTTGTATTCAAATCCTTCCTGAACATGATCAACCCTGTAACCATGTGAATGATACAACCGATTCACCACCTTCTCTAATCATAGTACCATATTATGCCACCACTACTAGAATTTGCAATCAATCTATTGAACCTCACTTTCAGTGTACGGATGTTTAGTCCAGAAAAAAAGAAAAAATGTTTAAACCCTTAAAATTGCCTTGTACTCTTCATCATTACCCTCCCAAGTTTTTAGAGTATTTGCCTCTTTTTGTTGGAGAAAATCATATTATAGTTGAGAAGCATTTGGGAGCTTTTCAGAATGTCATTGACAATTTGGAAATCATGCATGAGGATGTTGTTATGAGGTTATTTTCCAAATCTTTGGTTGGAGATGTTGCTTTGTGGTTTAAAAATCTAGAGGTTGGTTCCATTGGTTCGTGGGATGAGTTATTTGGTGCATTTTCAAGGAACTGGGGAGAGAAAAAATCTCTTGACCAATACTTTGCTGAGTTTTATTATTTGAAAAGAGGGGAGGATGTAACTCTTGCTATTTTCAACAGGAGATTTTATAGTTTTTATTGCAGCACGCCTTTAGATATCCTACCTCCTGAAGATGTTGCTAGACTGTGTTATGTAACAACTCTTCATCTAGATTTTTCTCTTCTTCTCCTTGAAAGGAGTTATGTCACCTTGCAACAAATGTTCATTGATGCTCAAGAGGTTGAGGACGATCTCAAAGACTGTGGAAAATTTTCAGATCAAGTTAAGGATGAGGAGTGGAATGCAGACATAGCTGCCAGTGAACATGAACAAGAAGGATGCCATGGGAAGGAGTTGGTAGAGAAGCCCATTGGGGAGTAAGATGTTGTGTCTAATTTTGTTATTTATGATCTTCAAGAAGCCTTTTGTTTACCTGTATATGATGAGTACAATAACTATGATGATGTTTCTTTCCAAAAAACATCAGAAATATCATTTCATCTAGAAAAAGATTCTTTTCAATAGTCTTATGAAAGCATTCAACCTATTTATGATAGTTATGACCTCTATCATAGGGAAAATTGTGACTTAGATGGAGGCAAGTCATTTCCCTTATGATTTTCATCATTTAAGTTTTTAAAATAAAAATTTGAAGTTGCTTATAGAGAAAAAAGAGTTGAGCTGCAAAATCACACAAGTTTTTTGGAACATAAGGATAACATTATAAGTCAACAACAACCTTTTCATGTTCTTAGTGATCCTATGGTTCTCTATATGGAGAATTTTATTGAGGTTGAAATGCATGATAAGGAAAATAATGAGACTATTGCCATTTATTCTGAGAATGATCTTGCATTTGAAAACTTAGAACAAGAAAAATCAACATTTGAAGAAAATGATACAATGAAGAAAGAAGCTTGTATGTTACTCTATACTTGTGAACAAGAAGGAACTATAGACACATGTTGTCCTTTACTTTTTATTGATCAAAAAGTGGTATTCACACATATTCTTCAAGATCCTTTTGCATTTTTGTTGGAAACATCAGAGAAAGAGAACTTTATGAGTTGCCTAGAATCAGTGAGTGGAATTGGTTCTTCAAAGTGGATGAGTTTTCAGATTGGATTTAATTTTCAATTTGAATTGCCATTAGGCAGGGTTATGCAATGAATTCAATTAGTAGACAAGGTCAGTGCATGGCTACATTGGATTTTTGATTTCACCTAATCAAGTATCTCAAATATCAAGTTAGAAGTAGGGGAATAAGCTCATAATACGAGCATTTTTTGTTTCTTTTAGTTTCTTGGTTTGCAGTAGATAAACAATAAGAATCCATAGCTCAATGGATAAGGCACTGGAACTGCAATGTTCTTGGAAGCTCACAGGGAACATGCCATCCTCTGTGGAGCCAATGTTAGCACATGAAATGTTCAGGAGTAAAAAAATTCTGACCTTAGTCCATGTAAGAGTCTTGGTGTCATGATATTGTTCATCATCATGAAAGAAGTAAGGGTTTGCATGGGTCACATCCCTAGTCTTAAAATCATCAACATTATATGTCTTGTATTAAAGGGGAGATCTCATTGTCTTCAGCGCATTCAATTCATTATGATTTTCAAGATTGTGTCAAGGAACAACTCTAACAATTTGAATGAAGCGTGCTACTAGAGTTTGAAAACTGGCGTTGCGAACTGGATGTAGTAGATGAAAATGATTGGATTCTTCCACCTAAGTCCCACCCGAGTTCATGAGACACCAGTCCAAGTTTAGACACACCGGGTACTCCTTTGGTGATTGCATGCTGCTTAAATAGTTGATTGGAAATGTAAAATTGTCATATATTGTTCCTGTGCTGCAAACTGTTAAATGTTCTGTGTTGCCAACTCTCTGCACCATTAAAACCCACAACTTTGGTGTCCTAAACCTTGGCCATTTTCAAGATTGTTATCCCACATGGTCATCTTACAATTTCCTCTTGCAACAATAACCTTATCCACTATATTACTGTGTGTTGCAGACTGTGCGCTGTAGACTATGCACTGCGAACCCTCTATCTTCTGATAAATCAAACCTTTTTCAGTTGAGATTCGTCTAGGGCCGAGGTTTTAACTACTCAACTCATATGTTTTTCTTCAGATGTGGAAAATCTTGCAAGTCTTTCATAAAAATCTAGTTCAATTCGTGCTGCAAACTTAACCAGCGCGCTACAAACCCTCTATTTTACACAGAGCTACTTTAATTTATGCTTATCTGTAGTTTTCATCCAAGTTGTATTTTTGTTCTTCTTTTCTCACCTCCTACTTGCAGCCTATTTATCCTCAAATTGTTGATGTGCATATGATTATAACCAGAGTAATGATTTTTGGTCTTGAGCTGAGGTTACCATATTCATATGATTTCTCCAAGGTTACTTCATGTTCCAAGAAGTTTGTAGTAGGTTCTGGAAGGATTTCCCAGCGTGTTGTGCAAGTTTTAAAATTCAAAATAAATTTTAAATGTAAAAAGGCACCTACAGGAAAGTTCACAGTGTGTGCTGTCACAGGCGCTGCGAACTGATATTTTGGGACAATTTGCAACAAATTAATACACAACAAAGTCATTTTTTCATCATAAATTTTAAATTCCAATATGGGTTCTTATGAATTTTTTTGTGGAAATAAATCATAGTAGCATGGACTTTCTCACCAAAAATAAGCCTGACCCAGTTCATCGTTTGGGAGAAAAGTTGAAATCATCATCTAGAGGAAAGTTTGCAACGAATCTTGAAATTGTGCTGCAAACTTTAACAATTTGATAAATCCGATTTGCAGGAGGGATGCCAACTATCTGAGGGGGTTCAAATGGTTTCCTAGGAGATATTTGGACATGAGGGACATGTTTTCCATCACTAGATCAAGCAACATGTCCTGTTTCAAAAGAAATTTATCACAAAGACAAGATCCAAAAAAATAGGAGCTAGGGAATTTTTTGTTTCACCTTGTTGTAACAGCTCCTAGAGAAAAGAGAATCCAATGCATCCACTTGGGATTCGACCTCTTTAGAGTAGGAAGGATTGATACACTATAGATAGTAGTGGTTTTGTTGATGAGAGGGTTGGATTCATGATCCAAGAGAGGAGAGTGCTAGAGGAGCAATTTAGCTGCAGATTTGTAAGCCTGAGGGCCTGTTTGTAATCAACATTTCTACCATTAAAGATTCATGAGAGTTTTTTATCAGATTGTATTCTTTGTTTCCCATTTCTCTTGTCATCCTCTAGCTTGAATATATTACAGGTTTTGAGGATCATAACTGCCATTAATTGATGGATTCATGAATAGCAGAGGATCTGTTGTAGCTTGCCCATTAAATCATTGTTTATTGTTTAAGCAATCTTTAATCTGTTTGCAGAAAGGATCTCTGTACAATGGATGTTCTTCCTTTTGTCATATTCTCTATGCTTCTACCCATAATTTTATAAAACCTTTATCTGGTATACAATTTCATTTCCTTTGATCTGTAGGATGTTATGACTCCATGCCCAATGGAATGCCTCTATAGATAGTTTGCTTCCCTCTCCCTTTCTTACACAGTCTTGTTGATCCTCTCAAGTATAAATTTGTTTTAATCATTTATATTCTGATGGGCATTGGGCTTGTTCTTAAAGCAGTCTAAGAACAACTCCTGGTCCTAATAGATATGATAACCATTATTTGAACCATCTAGAATATATTTTCTACTACATCCAAGGGAATGGATCTTGCTATGATCTTGTCTTATCCACATACGTTGTGATGCATCTTGCACATGCCACGTTTAGCATATATTATATGAATATGATATCACTTTGTGCATGTACTTGTAGAAATTTGAATAATTTGGGAAATTGTTTGTATGATGAGTATGAATAACTAACATTTTAATTTTTTTTTACATTATTAAAATATCCAAAATACCCAAAATTGATTTTTATAACAAAACCCAAGAAGTTCCATTTTCCATACTAAACTCATTTTTCATTTTCTTCCATGTTTTTCATTTTTTTCCTTAGAAAAAAGTCCCATCTTTTAATCATTATTATAACAAAATGATTACATTCTAAAAATGAATTTACATCAAAAAATTCAAGAACATGAGGTTTATCTTCATGAAATCCATGAACACATATTGTTTTGTAGGTCTCTCAAATACCTTGTTATTACTCCTCATAGTTTTATGACAAAAAAAATAGTGTTCCTATCCAATACATTTCAACAAAAAGAAACTCTGTAGGAATATTTCAATACATTTCTTGATCTCATCGACAATCAAAGATCATAAGACCTCCATATAATAGCAAAGATAAAAATATTTTTAGTTGGAATAACAAAAAAGCCCAAGACTGTGCTTCCTTTTCCCTTGTTCTTATCAACATTTAAAAATCAAAACACCTCCATATACCAACAAAGTGAAAAGTTTGTAATTTGAATAGTAAAAATGCCTAGTCATTGTACTTCCTACAACATTTTTTTTATAAGAGATTTAAAAAATCTACTAGCAACTGAAAGACAACCCATGTGGAGTCCCATTGGAATATTATAATTAAAGTAGAATTTACTTCCATAAAAAACCCAGCCTTTGAAAGATCATTTGCCTAAGAATTGAGCTCTCCAAATGTATAATGGAAATGCATATTTAAAAATACAGAAGGAAAGATTTTAACATTTTCCAGAATAAGATTCAATAACATAGTCCTTAGCTTGTAGTTTCCCTTCATCCAATTTATGATCACCTTAGAGTCTCCATAGACTTGTAGTTGAGAGATGTCTTGATCCCCTACTAGTTTTAGTAGAAGCTTCAATGCCATCAACTACAATAAACTGTTTGAGGCCTGCCAAGACTTGCTTTAAAGACATATAAATGTTCAACAATGATATATAAAGAGCCTCCAACACCACACACATAACTCTTTTCTTTACTAGCTCCATTGAAATAAACTTACCATTAGATTTATCAATTTGAGGATGCTTTAATATTCATTCCTTATGTGGTTTTTGAAAGATTTTGAAATTTCCAAATATTGCTATGATATAGTATGAACATTGGAAATATGTGATATATCTATCTTGAAAGATATCCAAATGATGAGATAACCATATTCCACACAAGCAGGAAAGGAAGAGCTCTAAAGGATTTCAGATCTTTATGTTGGAACCAGATTTTTTAAATCCTCTTCCATTATTTGTCCATGCCACCCTCCTACTTCATGTCAATAACTCCATCTCTCCCCACACTAGCATTGCATAAGGAAAAGTATGTCATAAGTGATCATAAATTCATGATCTTGCTTATATAAGGTACATCTCCCCAAACCATTTATACTACATTTGTGGAGCACATCCCATGTCAAGGCTTTGTTCCAAAAAACAAGCCACATATAAACTTTATCTTTTAATGGTTCCTTCACCTTCCATAGTGACTTCCACCACCAAACCTAATCATCCTAATCATGATTTTTTCATAGAACTTTGCATCATTAGTCTTAGGGTCATTTTTACATAGAACTTTGTATCACAGTCTTAGGGTGTATTAACGCATTATTACATTCCTAGACCAAATCAAAGAATCTTACTTGTCTTTTAGTTTCATATGAAATTTCATTAGTTTTCCTACATAAACCTCCCACAACCTCGAATTAGGTTCTGACAAGCCTAGATTCTCTTCATTTTTCCAACCTTGACTCAATAAAGTAGTGGTTGTATCATCTATTGCACCCCACAAGGTATTAATACCTTGATTTTGTAATTTAACAATCAAATCCCAAGGAAATCTAAGTAATAATCCACTACCAACACATGGATTTTCCCCAATTTTGACTTTGCTCCCCTTCCCAACCTTCTAAACAAACCAATTTCCCATCACAAGAAATGTCGAAGCCAATGCCTTCCAGAGTATTGACCCATTTTGAAAGGATTTATTTTCCTTCCTAATCCATTTTTCTAAGGAGAGAGGGTAAATATACTTTTGATTCTATTACATGTCTCCACATCCCTTGTTTTTTGGTTGTAAAAGGCCTTACCAAAAATATGTACATTTTAAGCCCCCAACGATCTTCATCCTCGGGTTTTGCCAATGATTTCCATTTTACCAAAAGGAATTCCTTCCTTCTATCTCTTACTAGTCCAAAATAACTTGAAACACCTCTTTCGGATTAAGCCTAAAACCCTTTAGGGATGAAAGTTATAGTATGCTAGTAAATTGGAATTGCTTACAACATTGACTTGACCAAGGTCAATCTTCCTCCCAAAGAAAGCCACCTACCACTCCACTGCTTAGTACATTTTTCGATGTTTTCAATCAACCACTTCCAATTTGTCTTCCTATAATCATTTTGTTTTAGATAAAAACCCAGGTACTTGAACCTTGGCTAAATGCCTTAACATATGAGACATAAATATTTGTAGAGACCTTCTAACATTTTCCTCCACCCTATTAAATATGATGCAATATTTCTACCTACTAATTTCCATAATTGATGTTGTATAATGTAAATCAAGAATGTTTTTGTACCTCTTTTCTAGTTCCGTCATATAACAACAAAACATCATCAACAAACCACAAGTTAGTAAAAAGGACCTTGTCAATTTAATCCATGTCAATGCACCACTTTTTCCCCTCTATAATGCATATTCTTAATGCTTAAATAAGAACAAAAAACAAAGAAGAAGCTAGAGGACACCCTTGCTTCAAACCTCTTGAGGGATTTAAAAAACTTGAAGTTGAGCCATTAATTAAAACAACAAATGAGACTAAGGAAAAACACCCCAAAATCCAATCGACCATTTGGACGCAAAATATTATATGAAGCAGAATTAGTATCTGATAGAGATATGAAGCTCCATTATAAGCCTTAGATAAATCTAGCTTCATAACCATAACATTAGCCATTTTCATTTTGATAGTATGCAAACATCCTTGGACAAAATCTTATGAAGCAAAATTAATATAAGATAGAGCCAAGAAGCTCTATCATAAGCCTTGGATAAATGCAGCTTCATAACCATAGCATTATCCCTTTTGGTTTTGGTAGTATGCAAACCCTCTTGAGCTATCCCAATAACTTCACGAGTTTGTCTTCCATGCAAGAAAACAAATTGTTCTTTTGATATTGACTCTAAAAATATCTTCTTCACCCTAATGACTATAACTTTAGATATTGTCTTATAAATATAGTTGCATAAGGATATGGGCCTAAATTCATCAAAGGATTAAGGGCTATCCTTCTTTGGGATTAAAGAGATAAAAGTAGAATACAATCCTCCAATTACTTTCCCTATTCTTTTAGTGTCTTCCACTACTTTCAACAACTCCTCTTCCAACATACCATAGAACCCTATAAAGAACTCCACCTTCCACCCATAAAGTTTCAAGCTCTTATCCTTTTGAAAGGAGGCCATACCAACATTTAACTCTTCCTTTGATAATTCTATCATTAGCTCATTTTCCTCCTTCCTTACAAAACTAGGGAAACAGGATGTAATCTTCACAATTTTAGATATATTGATTCTATCTTGTTCATTGTATAAGCCATTGAAGTGATTAACCCCATCTTTGCTAAATTCTTGAAGGACTTTTCCATACTACCATCAAGGTCTTGCATTTCCTACATAGTATTGATGTTTTTTTATTATTCACATAATTATGGAAATATCGTTAATTCTCATCTCCATTGGCTATCCAGATGGTTTTTCTCTTTAACTTCCATTGGGCTTATTTTTCTTCTAACAATTTCTTCATAGTATTTTCCAATATCTTCGATTTAATCCTAATAGTATTCTTAAAGTTTGAGTCAAAATATTGTGAGTAGATCTCATCTATATACTTCTTGACTAAAATGAGAGCTTTCTCTTCTCTACATCTTTTGTTAAAATCTCATTTTGAAGTAGCGATTTAAATTTTTTTGAGATTTTCTACCATTTGATGTCTAATTAATTCCCTTGAAGAGGGTTCAAATCTCTCCCATTAAAATTTGACAAGATTTATGAACCCCTCGTCTTTTAACTATTGGGCATTAAATTTGAAAGGAAAATAAGGCTTTCCCCCATCTTTCTGTATTTGAAGGAGGATTGGAAGGTGATCAAAATCCCCCCCAAATTATACCCAAGAACTTATTCTTTCAAGGTCATTCATCATTTATTTAAAGACTAAAAATATACCAAACCTTTTTTCTATTTTTTCTCCCCATGTCCTCATATTTCTCCAAGTTAGAGAGAGATTTAAAGGCTCTACATCCACTGGTCCAACATCTTCAAACTTTTGGAGGAAAAAAATTGTGAGGGGATCCTTGCTCACCGTGTTCCCCTAATTTTTATCTCTTTTAATAGTAAGATTTAAATATCCATTTAATTAGTCTTTCAACTTTTACAAATGGTTGATCCAATAGATCATCCCAAAAGGGTTAATATGAGTGACTTGATTCTCCACCTTGTGACTCACCTAACTTCACAACCAAATGCTAAATGATCATCCCAAAAGGGTTAATATGAGTGATTTGATTCTCCACCCCGTGACTCACCTAACTCCACAATCGAATGCTAAATGATATTGTTTACCATCAATGAAGTAGATTTAGACTAACCACCCCTTTTGATAGAGTTCATAGCCTTCTTCTTAACTTTTCCCCCTTCACTTGTAAACTTTTCAACACAAACCGCTTCCTTCAAGGCATTTATCTCTTCACCACAGAGCCTAATGGCTTTCCCATCCCCACCCTTTGAGAAAATTGCATTAGACTTGGCCTTCATTAGACTTGGCCTTCTACCCATTTCCTTCACTAATTATTTTCATCCACTCCTTATGATGGAACTTAAACGTACAATCACTAACTATGTGCCCAAATATATGAAAACAAAAACTTCGAAAGGGAATCCCTACATAATCCAAACTCTAAACAATAGCCCTATTCCCCACCACTAGTGAAATGCCTTTTGCAATGCATCTTTTAAGTCTAGCTCTTCCATTGCTTGAGCTACATAATAGGGGGTTCAAGGTTTAAACTAATCATCTACTTCGAGGAAGGTCCCGAGCCTATCTTCTATGGCATTGAAGGTCTCACTGATCAAAATTTGAGTGATAGATCATACATCTTCACCCAAGCTGGATCATACATCAACATAGTTATAAACTTGAAGAGAACCCTCTAGAGTTCTTGGTTTTTTAGAGGTCGCATTTAGTGGCTAATTTTACCCCTTTTCGAAAAGTGGTGCTATCGATATCACCCCCCCTTTTTTTTCAAGGTTAAAATTAACACCTTTTGCAACCATGGCCTTAACAACATCATAATGTTGTCGAAAAAAACCTTAAAATCAACTCTCAAATCAAAAAGTGGTGCTAACCATAGCGCCACCTTTTTATTTTTTTAAGTTGAAACTACAACTTCTTTGAAACCTTCAGACTCGACAATCAATATCGTTGCAACCAAAACCTTAAAATCAACCCTTGAATCAAAAAGTGGTTCTCCCAATATCACTCCCCCCTTTTTCTAAGGATAATATTGCAAGTTTTTTTAAATTGTGGCCTTGACCACTGGTACCTTTTGAACCAAAATCTTAAGACCAATCCCCGAATAAAAAATCGACACTATTAGTAGCACTCCTTTTTTTTTCGGGTTTAAAACTATAACATTTTAGAAACCATGGTTCGAAAGACCAATAGCATTGTGAAAAAAAAAACTTTAAAAAATGAAGAAATGAAAAACAAATAAAAATAAAAAGAGAAAAAAACAAGAAAGATGTGAAAAACTACAAACCGAAAACAATAAAAAAATAAAAGAAACATAATGAATTTATGTTTTTTTAGGAGCATCCACCCCCCCCAAAAAAACTAATTCTTTTGTTTTGTTTTTTTTAATTTGTTATTTTATTTTCTTAAAATTGTTTCTTTATGTTTATCTAAAAATAATATTTATTTATCTATTTATTTCAATTTTAGTTTTTACTATTGTTAATGTATTTATTTATTTATTTTTTCATATTTAAAAATAATATATATATATAGTTTTTTTAATTTTAAATGTTATTTTTTAAGATAAAAAAATCATGGTTCTTTTTAATTTATAAGTTATTTTAGGTTTTTCTTTTTATTTATTTTTCGTTTATTTTCCTCCTTTTTATTTTTTTGCAAAAGGAGTGGGCCTAATGGTTAAGAACATGTGTTTCCTCTTAAGAGGTCACAGGTTCAAATCAAGAGGGGGGTAGGGTATGTATACCTTCGTAGACTTTACCATTCAAATCGCTGGGCGGAAGGGGGTCCCTTGTCCCACAAACAAGGGGGTCTCATACACCAATTTGGTGTGCTGGCTTGGCCGTGACCTTAAAAATTAAATTATTATTATTATTATTGGGTCCTTGTTGAGATCAATTCCTGCTTCCGAATTTCCCTTTCCCTTTCTATTTTCCCTACATTTTCCCATTTCTTTTCCCTCTTCTATACCAACCTTTGTTCCCCTTTTTCTTTTTTCCCCTCTTCTATCCCTTTCTAGCTACTATACTTAGCCGTATTTCAAAAATTGTCGATTTTGCGGCTTGACGGGTTTTCATCTCCATCCATGTTCCTATGTCATGAGTCCAACTGACTGCCTTTTTGTAATATACTTAACCATTTTTGCAACTTCGCAGGTTCACAGGTTTGAGCTTTCATCTTCCAAGTTCTGCGATCTCCACTTTACACTCAAAGGTCTGTGACCTACATTATGACCACAAGACTTGTCACAAGTACCGAGCCCCTATGTATTTCATTTCTCCTATATACAAGTCCAACCGATCACTTTGAAAGACTTAGCTTATTTTTTATCATTCATAACCGTGGGTTCCCAGGCTGACGGGTTCACAAAAGACTTCATATTCAAAATTTCTCTTGTCCATCTCCACCATCTTCGTGCTTTTCCCAATATGCATTAAGTGTGTTTAATGATAATAACTGATCATGCAGGATTTGAAAAGATCATCATTAATAGTGAAGTGCTCGAGGATGTTTTTCATTAAATTTCATTAAAGCATGATTTGCCAAAGGTTATATTATTGCTATCTCTCCGAAATGATTCATTTCAAGTTATTATCCAGTTGAAATAATACTCTCGTCAAACTATGGAAACAACCACTAGACAATAGTTCTGTGGTGGTACTTTGAATAATTTTTGTTGTGAAGATCAGAACTTTCAGTGGTCCAGAGCATATTCATATTACTCATCTCCTCTTGCACAAAAAAAACATAACTTGGACAACAATAATTACTCGCGCAGGGTGTGTTCCTGAGGTATTCGACTGCAAAGAACTTGTTGCATGGTGCATTGAGAAGTACGTGCTGAGCCAGAGAATTATTCAACTCCAATATCATTCCCCCATTTCCCTTTCACCGCAATTTTTTTATAAGATGTTGAAGCTTCCAGAGCCAACACTTACCTTCAAAGGAGAAGACTGCAGAGATTTTATGAAGAAACATGAATATTTGGAGAACCCTGCGTCTATTCCAGAAGACATAACCAGGATTCAAGTCGATTCTTTTAAAAACCCCTTTCGGGAAATCACTTGGTTGTTTACCAAGTTGACAGGTCAGGAAAACACTGCTACCATTTCTCGCATGATTCTTTATATTTCGTATTTTACAATTAAATAACATGTTATCTTTGACCGGGGAAAATTGATTTCCATTGAAATATCATCCTAGTTATTACATTACAAAAGAGACAAAAAATTCTTTATGGCTTCCTATTTGGTATTTTCCATAGTGTATTGTTGTGAATTTCCTAATTTGACTATAAGTAAGAGGGTGAACTGTGAAATAGATCCAGTTACCTTATGGTATCAGGCATTGTGGAGACACAAGACTTCTCTGTATTTTTATGAAGTTTACAATGATTTTATTTCAGTCTTCAAAGGACTGTTGTTTGGTAAAAATACCCCTAGGATATATGACCGGGCTAACAAACTCTTGGAGAAAAAGGGAACGATAGAATAGATGGAAAATCTCAGTGTCATCAGGATCTTTTGTTCCAAAGAAAATCCCTCTTTTCTTCCATACCATGTATCTGATAAATTGTTTATTACGGAAGTGGAAAGGAAATACAATTTTTGGCTGCACTTTTTCCACAAAAAAAAAGAAAAAAATAATTCATCCCCTTGCCATGGAAAATTAGAGACTTCATATTCAGAAACATAAATAAAATTGATGAGTTTCCAAATCACTTCAACAATGTAAATCTGCAGTATGCTAAAAAGATAAAGGGGTCTAACCCTAAAAAAATCTTTGTGGAACATATGTTGTCAGTGGGATTCGGAAACTCATTCATTCATACAATCTTGAATGAATAAGAAGATGACAACCAAGGCGCTCCTGTACACAATGTTGGTGACGTGGAAACAATACTCAATACTAATGAGTTGTATAAGCAAAAAGGAAAGGGTCCCAGTGAAAAGAGTGCCCAGTCTCCAGTTATTACTCCCAAAACTACCATATCTTGGAGCAATGCTCCAACGTCTCACCCAATTAGGAAGATTGATAACAATAGTTCAAGCGATGGAGGAGAGAAGAATCCACCCCCATGGAAAAATCGAAATCTCACATAAACTCCCTCTGAGAAAAAAGAGGAAGAATGTGGTGCAAGAGGAAGACAACTCATAAAAAATGACATCATTGGATTCTCTCTTGAAGACATGGAGCTCGAGGCGGATATTGAGAAAATGTTTCCCACAGTTGATCAGACGGGAAATATGGCCCAACAAAATTCATCATTAAAGATCGTTGTGAATGAGACCTTCAGTGAAGAAGAGTTATTTACTTTACAAAGTGTTGTTTTTGACAAGGAATCTGAAAATTGATTATAGAAAGAGGTGATCAGAAAAATAAGAAGGGAAAATCTCACTCAGAGGTTGACCTAAAGGATATTCGGCCATCCCAAATATCTAAAATTCACAGAGCAACAGGGGATGCTCTTGATTATTCTATTGGTGGTCTATAAGCAGAAAACACTAAGTCAAAAGAAAGGATCAAAGAGATGGAAGATGCCTTAATGCCTCTTCCAATCCTTGCAAGTCCTTTATCAATGGTCAAACTAGCCACACCCACCGGTAAATTGAAAGGATATTCAAGTCTACTCACAACGGTCTAGGGTTATGTAGAAAATAATATTAAGAAGAGAATGTCACTAATAACAAAGGCATGGGAGGTTTCGAAAAATATTGTTTCTTTTGGCTTGAGGGCACATGCTTTCCATGAATATTTGCAGGCTGATCTGAAGAATGAAGAAGGTTTTTACATTGATGTTGTATTACCATTTTGAATCAAAGTCTCTAACATGAAGGAATTGAGAAGAAGAGAGGAGGATCTTCCTTCCCCAAGTCGAATAAAACAACTAAATGCTCGCTGGAAGGAAAATATTAAAAACTTGAATAACATTATTCTAGCATGCAACGGAGCCATATTGAAAAGAGAAAAATTGTTCAAGAGACTCATGAAGATCAACCTAGCAGGAGGTACTAACGAAGTACGAGACCCTAAATAGATTCTCAACTCAATGTTCCTAACAAAGCAACAATTTGACGAACAAGTTGAGATATTTATGTTAATTTTTAGAGCTACTATTAAGTTTCTTTTCAATTTACTAGACAATAATAACATACGCAGGATCAATGAGAGAAACATAATCACAAGATACAAAACATTTATCTTGGGAAACCCTCATGGGGGAGAAAACCCAACAAAAACTTCCTTAATATAGATTGCCAATACAATGCCAAGATAAAAGACCAAACACTAGAGAATATCCAAGACTGAGGAATGCGTCTCTCTCTCCTTCTCCCAACTGCAGCTATCTCCAAACTTGCGCACTTGGTGAGTGACTTGAGTGAGTGTACTAATGAGGCGCCTTCCACTCTTATTTATACTAGCTGGCAGGCGCTAGGGTGGTGTCTCTTCACTGGGCAGGGCCGACTTCTTCAACTAGTGGCTAAAGCCACTTTAATTATCCCTAGGGGATGACTTTTGAAATAACATGATACAATTAGGGTTTGAACAATCCGCAAAAGGGGATTTGCTCATACATAAGTCCCGACATGATCAATCTACAAAAGGGGATTGATCTATATGATAATATCTCAATAATAATTAGAATACTCTTTGTAGTTACAATATTTAAACACTCCCCCTTAACAAGAAGGGTATTCTACAATTCAACATCATCAGGAGAGAGAGAGGACAACACCATCATCATCGTCTTGAAAATTGAATGGCATATCTATAAATCATCAGAAGTTTTTCTCATCATCAATATCATCATCTACAACATGGAGATGGAATGACATCATCATCATCGTTCACAACATGGAGCTGGAATGGCATCATCATCATCGACATCAACATCAATTAGTATAACACTAATACATCATCATCATCAATAACAACATGAGGCTGATAAAACATCATCAACACGAGGCTGAGATAACATCATAGTCAACACAAAGATGATACATCATCAACAACAACATCATCAACGCAAGGTTGATATATCATCATCAACGACATCATCATCAACACGAGGTTGGAACAACATCATCAACACGAGGCTGAGATAACATCATCATCATCATTTAACAACAGAATGAGGCAGGTGCAACAACACTTTTTGGTACTCAAACAATCCCTAGGGAGCTGCCCAGGAATCATAAGATTGCCTAGGATATGAAATCCTAATGGAGCTACCACGTGGTACTTTGACAGGCCGTCCTTATCGGACCTTCAGGATCTGCTCAAGAATCATAAGATTCCCTAGGATTATAAAAATCCTAATGGGGCTACCACTACTGACCACAGTTGGTATATACATGCACAAGTACTCTAACAGACTGTCCTTACCATACCTTCGAGATCTTCCTAGGGATGATCAGTCCCCTAGGATATAAAATCCTAACAGAGCTACCCGTTGTTGGTCATGAAACTATAGTATCATCAACATCACTCCTCCTTTCAAGGGAGGTCCTTTCAGACAACACCAATATTGTATCGAAAGTGATCAAACTTCACGCGAGACAGAGGCTTGGTTAACACATCTGCAACCTGCTCATCTGTGCCAACATATTGGAGATTTATAGCTCCCCTCTACACCATATCACAAATGTAATGATACCTAATCTCTATGTGCTTCGAATTATCATGGAACACAAGGTTCTTCGTCATCTTTATGCAATTCTAGTTATCACATAGAGTGACGGTTGCTTCCATATCCAGATCAAATAGACATGTCAACAATTTTCAAAGCCATATGGATTCACAACTAGTGGAACACGCTACAATGTATTCTGCTTCTTCCGTGATGAGAGCAATATTGGATTGATTCCTACTCTGCCATGAAGTCATGGCTGATCCCAGACTGAAACAACATCCTGAAGTGCTCTTTCTATTAGAAATACTTCATTCCCAATCTGAATATGTATAACCATACATTCTGAAGTCATGATCTCTAGTATAACTAAGACCATATTCCAACATACCCTTAAGGTATCTTATCACATGTTTTGTAGCTACAAGGTGAACACGTCTAGGTTCTACCAGATACTGGCTCAAGGTGTTCACAACAAAACATATATCGGGCCTGGTGTTCATCAGATACATCAACGATCCAATGATTTGTCTCTACAACGTAGAATCAACCAATTATGACGAAGTATCGACCAAGAGCTTCAACTTTGTTTCCATGGGTGTGTTCATGGCTTTACATTCCAACATATCAAACCTCTTCAGTATTTCTACTGCATACTTCCCTTGGTTAAGAAAGATCTTCTCTGGGCTCCACCAAACCTCAAGACCTAAGAAATAATGCATTAGGCCTAGGTATTTCATCTCAAATTCTCCAATGAGCTTCTTCTTATAATCAATGATGAAATTTTCTTCTCCAATTAAGAATAAGTCATCCAAATACAACAACAATATATCTGGATCATTATTCATAACCTTGAAGTAAAGGTTAGAATCAACTTTACTCTTGGTAAAGCCCAATCTCGTCAAGAAACTATCAATTCTTCCATACCAAGCTCTAGAAGCTTGTTTCAACCCATACAAAGCCTTTTTCAACCTGCAGACATGAGTTTTTTTTTATCTTCAACTTTAAACCCTTGAGGTTTCTCTATATACACTTCAATAACACCATTTAAGAAGGCTATTTTCACATCCATCTGGTGTAACTTCCACTTCATCTTGTCTGAAAGAGCTATGATTTTTTTTATAGAAGTGTATCTAGCTACATGAGAAAACGTCTCTTCAAAATCAATGCCTTCCGTTTGAGAAAATACACGAGCTACAAACCTTGCTTTATGTTTTTCAATACTTCCTTCAACAACATGTTTTATCTTGTATAACCATTTGGAAGATACCGCATCTTTGTCCTTCGATATGGGAACTATTTCCCATACACCATTATTTATAATGGATTGGTATTCTTCTGTCATGGCATATGCCCATTCTTTCTTCTGAATGACTTCCTCAAAGAAACTAGGCTCCTTTTCTATGATATCACACATCAAAGCCATATAACTAGAGAATGGATTAGGTTTCTTGATTTTTCTCAGGGTTCCTTCTGGGGCACCATACTTCTCTCCATATAGTATAAGTTCCCTTGCCCAAGATGGATGTCTCTTGTGAGAGATCGTAATTTGGGGAGGTTCTTGAGATTCTATCATGTCATGATCTTCTGAAATCTCATCATCAGGGGAAGCTGTAACTTCCCTCGCTAGTTCTACAACTTTGGGAGCTACATGTTCTTTTTCATATACTTCTTCAAGCTAACATCTTCTTGATTTCTTGAGTGCTTCATCTTCATTAAAGGTTACATCTCTGTTGATCTCAATGTGATGGTAACCTGGTATATAAATTATGAAGACCTTTGAGACTTCACAATATCCAACAAATATTCCCTTCTTTTCTGAAGGGTCCAACTTGGTTATTCTTTCTTTCAGAATGTGTACAAACATTGGACATCCAAATATCTTGAGATGGATTTGTTGAAATATTGTAACTACAAAGAGTATTCTATTTATTTATTGAGTCATTTTTCATTAGATCAATCCCCTTTTTTGGATTGATCATGTTAGGCATTGTAATTGACCAAATCCCCTTTTGTGGATTATTCAAACCCTAATGGTATTATGCAAATTAAAAAGTAGGCCCCTAGACCTAATTAAAGTGGTTTTAACCACTAAGAAGACAAGTCGGCCCTGCCCAGTGAAGAGACACCTTTCCAACACCTGCTAGTTAGTATAAATAAAGGAAGCCAGTGCCCCATTTTCTCACTCACTCATTCGCTCACTCAGTGCGCAAGTTTGGTAGCTGCAGTTGGGAGAAGAAGGAAGAGAGAGGCACATTGCTCAGTGGAGGATATTATCTAGTGTTTGGTTTATTTTCTTGGCATTGTATTGACTATCTATATTAAGGAAGTTTTTGCTGGGTTTTCTCCCCCATGAGGGTTTCCCAGGATAAATGATGTGTATCTTGTGATTGTGTTTCTCTCAGTGATCCTACCTATGCTATTGTTATCTAGTAAATTGAAAAGAAACGTAATAATAAATAAAAACTTAACATGCTTACTTCTGGCTTCTTTACAGAGAACATTTATTCGTGGGGTTTTGAACCCAAGTGCACTATGGGATAGTCAGTTTTGGACATACACTGTTGTTTTCACTGCTTCAGCCCATAAGTGCATTGAAAGATCTTGATCATGGATCATAGTATTCACTGCTTCCATTATAGTTCTATTCTTTCTTTTTTCTACACCATTTTGCTGAGGATTGTAGGGAGTGGTGAGCTCCCTCTTAATCTCAACATCTATGCAAAAAATTTCAAACTCTTTTGAGGTATATTCTCCTCCATTATCTGACTTGAGTATCTTGATTTTTCTTTCAGAGAGATTCTCTATCAAGGTTTTAAATTCCTTGAATTTTCCAAACACTTCATCTTTTGATTTCAAGAAGTAAACCCAAGTCTTATGAGAATAATCATCAATGAATGAGACATATTATACATACCCACTAAGAGAGGTTGATGGAATTGGGCCACATACATCTGAGTGGATGAGTTCCAAGGATTCTTCTGCTTTACTTTCACTCTTCGGGAAATGATTCTTTATGTTCTTTCCTTGTGCACATCCCTTGCACACACCTTCATAATCAACCTTGAATTCTGGTAGACCTGTAACTACCTTGCTTACATATGGTAAGGCTTTGTAGTTGATGTGGGATAATATTCTATGCTAAAGTTCACATGGACTCTCAGTGGAGTGAGTCAAGTCTGCATCTGAGTGACCTTTTAACTTATACAGGCCACCTTCTTCTGTTCCAATAACAATTGCATCTTCTATGATTTTTGCTTTAGGCCACATAAGAACTTCGCCACCTATGAAAGAAACTCTGAAGACTTTCTTATCTAAAGCTGAGATAGAAAGTAAGTTTTTTGTCAAAACTGGTACATATAGTACATCATTTTCTCAAGTTTGTAGGTGGATTCTCCCACTCCTTTGATAGGGTACTGCTAATCATCTCCGATTGTAACTTTCTGGGGAAAGTTATTTTCTGTAAGGCTAGAGAGAATGTCTCTCTGACCTGTCATGTGCTTAGAAGCACCACTGTCTATGAGCCAAGTATCCTCTCTAGGTGACACAGATCCTGAGAGGGCATAAAACAAAACATAGTTTTCAATCTCTTCTTTAGACATCTTCATGGGTGACTCATCATCTTCAACTACATGAACATGATGTCTCTTGTTATTTCTCTTCTTGTATTCTTCTCTTCTTGCTGGAAAATTCTTAGCAATATGTCCCATCTTATCACAATGGTAGCATTGATAAGAGGATAGATATTTTTCTCTTCTTTGACCTTTCTAAAACTTCTGGAATCTCCTTGGAGGGTTAGATTCTTTATGAGAGCGGGTGAATCTCTTTGGGGAGTGAGATTCCTTATGTTGATGGGTCTCCTTATGGAAGTGACAACTTTTATTTCCTCCTTTAGCATGAGTAGCTAGGGCTTGATCTTCACCCCTTAATAGTATTGCTTCTTAGTTAGCTACTCTTGCTTCTTATTGAACACATTCTGCCCAAAGACTGTCAAACCAGAGTTTTTCACACAGATAGTTTGGATGAAAGCATTCCAAGGTCTTGTGAGACCATTAAGAGATGTCATGATGAGTTCATCTTCATCCAAGTTGTCTCCAATTTCTTCTACTTGTTCTTTGAAATGAGTAACCCTAGAGAAATAGTATTGAATTGTTTCTCCCTTCTTTATCTTTGTATTCTTGAGTTGGGTTCTCAAGTTCATCTTCCAGTTAATGTTCTTTCCTTCACACATTCTGGTTAGGGCATCAAACATCTATTTTGGAGTATTCTTAGAATCCACTTGAGGGATCAAGTGATATTTAATGGAGTCTGCAATGATTCTTTTGGCCCTAACCATATCCTTCTTGTACTTTGCTTTAGCTGCATCTTCTTCAAATTCTGGTATGTTTTCCTTTATGAATTTTGCAAGGTCATTCTCTTCAAGAATGAATGCAATTCTATATTTCCAGGCACATAAGTTCTCCACATCTTCTAACTTGTCAACAAGCTTGGTGCTTGCAGACATCTTGACCTGGAGCTGGGAAAATGACAAAAAAATGAAAGTGCTCAGAATTTAAATTTGAACTTACCAGGAGGTGCACTTGGCTGAGGCGAATAGGCTGGTGCATTCTGTTTTCAGAAAATCAAAATTTTACCTATTGAAACTGAATCTGTGAAAAATTGGACTTGTACTGGTTCTAGTTTCCTGGTTTTCTGGTACCAACCAAAAACTAGGGTTTCACTTCCCAGAGTTTCTGGCCATAGAAAAGGTGCACTCAAGCTGCCAATAAGTTCACTAGGCTATGGTGCACTTCCCTAGGTGGTTTTTAGGCTGGAATTCCTCTCCAACAAAAGCCCTAATTTTCTTGTATGACAACAATGACGTTTTTTCTTATCCAGTGAAAGGTTCTCTCTTCAGCCTAAATCTGATACCATGTTAATTTTTAGAGCTACTATTAAGTTTCTTTTCAATTTACTAGACAATAAGATCATATGTAGGATCACTCAGAGAAACACAATCATAAGATACACATCATTTATCCTTGGAAACCCTCATGGGGGAGAAAACCCAACAAAAAATTCGTTAATATAGATTGCCAATACAATGCCAAAATAAAAGACCAAACACTAGAGAATATCCAATACTGAGCATTGCGCCTCTCTCTCCTTCTTCTCCCAACTGCAGCTATCTCAAAACTTGCGCACTTGGTGAGTGACTTGAGTGAGTGTGCTAATGAGGTGCCTTCCACTCTTATTTATACTAGCTGGCAGACGCTAGGGTGGTGTCTCTTCATAGGGCATGGCCGACTTCTTCAACTAGTGGCTACAACCACTTTAATTAGCCCTAGGGGACGAATTCTCAAAAAACATGATATAATTAGGGTTTGACCAATCCACAAAAGGGGATTTGGTCATACATAAGTCCCGACATGATCAATCCACAAAAGGGGATTGATCTATATGATAATAACTCAATAATAATTAGAATACTCTTTGCAGTTACAATATTTCAACAATTTAAAGGGTTATTAGTTGAACATTTTTATAACATACTTGAATATAATGAAGATGAAATAGACTATTGGCTAGTTGATTATTTCGTGGAAAATCAAGATATTGAGGAAGAAGTACATGGTGTTTCTCTTGATTTAAGAGACTTGGAAGGTGATTTATTCAACATTAAAATATGGCATGATATAAATGTTGCACCAATAAAAAAATATATTGAAGAATGGTTCAAAAAAACAATTGACAAATTAACCAACGAAGGACAATAAACAATTGAGACGGTTCTTGTAACCGTTGATGAAGACAATTAAAGGACAACAAAAAGTAAGTGAACATAGGAGAGACCATCATAGTAAGTTCATGTTGATCACATTTTTCTTTATTTATCATTTTTTCATCGAGTTACTCCACTTCTTTGACTAGAAAGGTTTAACCAAAATCTGATAAGTTCTCCCTGTCCTCTTTCCAGGTATTGCTACTCCGATATTGCCCACCATTCTCCTTATACAACTTAATTCTTGTGTATATTTTCTTTATGGTCTGTGGGATCCCCAATCCTAGTCCTAAGGACAAACACATTTAAATTTCAAGGCTTTATAACATACTATATATTTTTCAGAAATCCCAAAAGAACTATTTCGGGATCAATTTTGACTGTACTTTGTAACTCTGAGTTTTGAGTATAAATTATTTGAGATTGATCTATCATTATTTTTATTTGATCTCCCCATATTTTCACTCTATTAAAGTTCTCTTATGCATGCTGACCATCTTTTATTTTATGTGATAAAAAATCTTTATTTTAACTATGATGGATGTGAGGAAATTTTGTCTATATTTTTCAAGTGTGTGAGGTGTGTGGTTCCTGGTCATTTCTTAGGAACTCTCTTTAAAAAGAAAAGAAACAATTTTTTTTCTTGTTATTTTTCTTGTACTCTTTATATTTCTTTGATTTCCATGACAGACTTCTGCAAAGTCCTATATTCTAAAAATATAGAGTCCCAAGAAAATCTTAAAATTAAAGAGGAGTACCACGTCTATAAAAACACGGGGAGATTGTATCCTCGTGAGGTTTCCGTTTTGGTCCTAACAGATTCAAGTGTCAACATTTTTGGCGACCATACTAGGGAGTGACTAGAAATTTGAAATCTTCTTTAGCATCTTTTTGAAAAATACATGACTTTGCCCCAGGGTGATCAGCCCCACCTAGAAATTGGATTGAATAATCAACGAAGCATATTACATCAGCTATATAATCTGGTAATAACGACAACTGGGACCCAAGAAGAATTAGAAAGGTCTTGGAAGACCTTAGCCTAAGAAGAAGAAAGAGAAATCCTCTGGAGACAAAGGAAAGACAAGTGACAAGACCGAAGAAATCAAAGGCTAGCTAGAGCAGCATAAGGAGAAGGTCGGCATTGAAGCTGGATGAATATAACAGACCCATTACTAGAAGTAAAAGAAAACAACTCTGTATTTTAGGAAGTAGAAATCATATTCTTGGAACATCTCTGGACATGGAAGAAATAAATGAACAACTGCGAGAAGAACCACGAAGAGAACCTCATGAAGACAGACAAGGAGGTGGAGGAGGTACTGCAAGAAATCAAGAAAACCTAAGATTCGAAAACCGAAGAAGGGTAAGATATTCCCCTTTAAATATCATAGGTGAGAAACATGACCTCCATGTTCTCCCTAAGGGTACCTTGAAGGAATTTTCTGAAGACGGAACCATTGATGCCAAAATGAACCTTAACTTATTTCTTGATGTTTGTGATTTTCATCAAGTTGAGTATGACGATGTGATGGTAGGGTTATTTCTTCAAACCTTATCAAAAAGAGCTTATGAATGGTATGTGAAATTACCCCAGTAGGTCAATTGGCTTGTTTAATGACCTCGAAGCCATGTTCTTGACTATGTTCGCCCCTCCAATTACATATCATACCCTTCTCACCAATTTCACCCAAATTGGTTTGAGGAAGAATGAAAGAATACAAGATTTTGATCTCAGGTTCAATAAAACTTTGAGTAAGATACCAGAAGATAAAATACCTAATGACCCAGTCATACTCGTTCTTATAAGAAAGCGATGCCCCCAAATGTAAAATATGTTATCAGAACATCCCAGATGGATACCTTGGAGAAAGGAATGATTAAAGCCACTGAGATGGAAGAAATTATGATCGAGACGGGTGTCAACCCTGACATTATCCTTGGAAAAGTACAAAGGAAGATGGGAGGCTTAAGTATTGATAATCATGGAGCCTCTAGATAAAAAGAGAATGAATAAATGAAACCATGACTGACCCAAAATCAAACAATTGGAGGAGGATTTTTCAAGGGAACCATACCAGATGTGAAGGTAGACCCTATCGTAGCACAAGAAACCAAACAAAGAATTGAAATTGCACGAATGAATAGAACTATCAGGAAAATGTAGAACGAAATAACCAGACTAAGAAAGGGGGACAATTATGTAGCAAATATGAGAATGTTGGTCCAAGAGAAAAGAAGGAACCCTCCCCAAGAAAACAGAGTGAGGTTTGGGAACATTGATGATCCGCAAAAGCCAAGGGTTCCCAGGAAACCAACCCCCAATGCAACTATTCTGGATGATGTATATGATGAGAAAATGGTTGAGCAAGAGAACTATTATTTACCTGATGAAAGCTCTGAAACTGTACATATGGACGGATGCGAGACATCCATGTATATATTTGAGTAAGGCGACAATGACTCTAACTCGCAGAAGAATGTTTCCCATACATGAACATTTGTAAATAAATCCAAAAATAAAAATGATTCGGAAAAATAAAATGAAAAAGAAAAAGAAAAAACAAGTGAGAAAAGGGAAAATGAGAATGTGACGGATAGCACTGGAACCAAGAAGCAACACCTGATGTTAAACCCCACCCATATGAAATATAATGTTGTAGAGGACTTGAGTAAACTAAGGATAACTCTTCGTTTTACATAAGTGGTGAAGATTCCCCAACAAAGGGAACATATTTTGAGATTGTTTGATGATCTATCTGGAAAACTAGAAGTTGTTGTGACAAGTCCGAAACAAAGCCAGAACAAATCAACTGTCAAGTTGAGAAGTAAAATTCCGCCATTTTATTTTTCAATTGAAAATCACGATGTTGTACTTCATAATTATTTAGTTGATACTAGCAAGACCAATAATATTATGCCACTAGAGGTCATGGAGGCATTAGGCATGAACTGTACCAAATATTACGAGACTGGTGAAAGTATATATGCAATTGATTTAGACAAGTTCCATCTTATGGAGAAATCAAGGACTTTTATGCTAGGATCACGACAACTCCCCATATTATTACATTTTTCAATATTATTGTGGTAGAACTTCCTCCTACATATGGATTTGTTTTAGGGAGAGATTGGTCGTCCACGATCGGGGGATACATAATAAATGATGGAAGCTGCATGATGCTGCCAGGCAAAGAAGGAGCAATTATTAAGGTTCCTCATGAACCCAGGAGACCCTTCTCTTTCAAGAAGAAGGATAATGAATTAATGGAAGACTATATAGATGCTGGGATCATAAATTATGCTATCCTAGACATGGAACAGATTGAAATCCTGGAGAAAATTCAATAAATGGAGAATCAAGAGCATTTGTTTGAAGGTTATTAGAGAATGTCATTTGATGGAGCCTTTTCAAGTTATGGGAATGGAGTGGGAATTTTCCTTGCAAGTCCAGGAAAGATTGTGCATCACATGCTATCAAAATTGAATTTGCATGTACCAATAATGAGGCAGAATATGAAGCTTTGATTCAGGGAATGATTCTTGCACCAGAAATGAAGATAGAACATCTAATTGTGACTGGCGAATTTGAGTTGGTAATAAATCAAGTTACCCAGAGATATAAAATAAAAAAGGAAAAACTCAAATTATATTTCAAAAGAGTCAACGAATTGATGGAGGCCTTCGGCTCTTTCATTCCGAGGGATAAAAATCAGAAGGCAGATTCATTAGCTTCGGAGACTTCATTGTCAAATCCAAATGATGTTCAGGGAAAAACATATTTTCAAGTAAAAAGGATTTTTTGACCTTCTATACTTGATAACCAGGAATATTTACAAGTATTTGAAAACAATGAAGAATTGAAAAAGTTTTTGATGAATGACAATGAAGATGAAGAAAATCACGAAACTACTATTCCGAGAAATTGTATTCAATCTGAGTCTCTTTTTACAAGAGACGATCATGCTAAAAACCTCTTGGAATAAGCCTCACCTTGAAAATCCCAAGAAACAAGAAAAGTTAACATTGGGACTGACAGTTCCCCAAAATACGTCAATTTAGGGGTTGACTGTACAACTGATGAAGTATATCAATATGTCGTGTTATTTAAAGAATATCTTGATGTGTTTTCATGTAGTTATGATGATTTGAAGGCATATTATAAAACAATATTTCAACACATTATTCCCTTGCTAGAAGGGGCGAAGCCTGTCAAGAAGAAGATAAGAATGGTGAACCTCAAATTAAAACCGCTAGTAAAGGTTGAATTGGAGAAGTTAAAGAAGGCTGTAATAATATATCTCATTAGGCATTCTGATTGGCTTTCAAACCCCCTGAAAGTAAGAAAGAATACTGGGGAGATATGAATGTGTGTAGATTTCAGATATCTTAACAAATCAAGTGTAAAAGATAATTATCATTTACCTAACATGGAGTTTCTTCTCCAAAAAGTCATGGGATCAACTTGCATGTACATGCTAGATGGGTTTTTTGGGTATAATCAAGTCTTGGTTGCTGAGGAAGATAGAGCAAAGACAACATTCATAACACCTTGGGAGACATATGCATATGCTAGGATGCCCTTTGGTTTGAAGAATGAAAGAGCCACATTTCATAGGGCCATGGATCATGCCTTTAAGGGGTTGATAGGAAAATTTATTGTGGATATCAAGATGACTTAACAATACATTCAAAAAACAGGGGTGATCACATTCATCACTTGAGGAATTTTTTTGACATATGAAGATTGTATGGTGTTTCCCTAAATCCAAAGAAATTTTTATTCGCTGTAACTAAAGGCAAACTATTGGGTCATATTGTGTGCAAGGAATGGATTTATATAGATATAGAAAGAGTTAAAGATATAAATGAAATCAACCCTCGATCATCTAAGAAAGGAGTTCAATCATTTTTTGGTAAGATCAACTTTGTATGAAGATTTGTCCATGACTATGCAAGTATTGTGAAGCCGATCAATTTATTGTTGAAAAATGATCAAAGATTTGAATGGAAAACAGATACACAATAAGCTTTCAATAATATCAAAAGGGCAATCACTACAACCCCAATCCTCATTAGACCAGATTTTCAAAGGGACTTCATCATCTATTTGTTCGCTACAAAAAAGTTGTTTCATCTATTCTTACTCATAGGAATACCAATGATGAAGAACTCCCAATTATCTTCATGAGAAAAACCCTTCATGATTATGAATTGAGGTATTCAGAATTGGAAAAACAAGCTCTATCTCTTATGAAAGCGGTGGCGCACTTTCAGACTTGCATACTGAATTATCATGTCATTTCCTAGGTTCCATCCTCACCAGTGAAGATGTCTTTGAATCAACAATTGAGAGAAGGAAAATAGGCTAACTAGCTGGCAAAGATTCAAGAATATGATATTGAAATTAAACCTCTAAAGGTTTTCAAAGGATAAGGTTTATGTAAGCTCATTCCAACTAGTGATTCTTTGGATGGAATGATTTCAATTTTAGTAGGAGAACCGTTGGCTGATTCAAAATGGTATAGAGATATTTTATTCTACTTGAGGTTCGCGAAATTTCCAGTCACCATGAACCCTAAAGAGAGAAGAACATTGAAGATGAAGTCAAATCAATATGTGTCAATTGCTGATATATTGTTTAGAAGGAACTATGATGGTATATTACTGAGATGTGTTGATGAAAACAAAGCTCAAGACTTAATGAGGGAATTCCATGAAGGAATATGTGGTGGACATTTTGCACCTACCGCCACCGCCCATAAGATAATAAGAGATGGGTTTTATTGGCCATCAATTTTTAAAGACTCATATGTTGCAATAAGGAAGTGTGTATCTTGTCAACAATTTTAAGGGAAAATGAAAAAATCCACAATGCCACTACAACCTATATCTGTGGAACACCCATTCTCCTAATGGGGACTTGATGTCGTTGGGACAATAAACCCAAATTAAAGAAAGGGACATATATATATTCTCACTGCTACAAATTATTTTACAAAGTGACCAGAAGCAATGGCATTAAAAAGGGATGATTCTGAAGAGTTAATTAAGTTTCTCAAAGATAATGTTTTTTCAATATTCGATGTCCCAGACAAATTCATCACTGATAATGGTTCAATTTTCATTGGTTCAAAATTTACAAAATTTTGTGGAGAATATGGAATTTTTATGGGGCAGTAATCAAACTATTATCCACAAGAGAATGGTATTGTAGAATCCACTAATAAGACACTCATTCAGATATTGAATAAAAATATTGACAAGAACCAAAGGAATTGGCATTTAAAGTTGATTGATGTGTTGTGGAAAAGCAAAATGACTTCAAAAGACAACACTGGGATGTCTTCGTACACATTGGTTTATGGGAAAGAAGAAAAAATGCCAATTAGCCTCGAACTCAATGCTTTAACTGTTGTGGTTAATACAACATATGCAGAACATAGTTCACCTATGCAAAGGAAGATCAACCAGTGGTTGAAATTGGAGGAAGAATGAAGTAAATCCCTATATAGAACTTCTCATAGACAACAAAGTATCAAAATATATTTTGACCAGAATGCAACTGTAAAGAATTTTCAGAAGGGAGAACTGGTGTTACTCTGGAACAAAGCTAAGGAGAAACCATCAATGCACACAAAATTCGAAGCACTCTGGATTGGGCCATACTTCATCAAAAAGATCTTGGGATTTAATTCCTATATGCTCAAAGACATGAAGGGTAAAAGATTAATGTTGCATGTTAATGAGAAACATTTTAAGGATTTCTTCACCTAAAACTTTCTCATTTTCCTGTACAATTTTTTTTATTGCTTTATTTTATTCAATTTGTATATTCTTACCTTTGAACTCATAGCCCAATGGATGGAAGCACCTGGTCATAAAGATTATGGATTTTTGATAACCCACATGGGGTTATCATCTCGTAGTTGGAGCCAGCTGTTGAGATCAATTCCTTCTTCCGAAATTCCCTTTCCCTAATTCCTTTTTCCATCTCTTTTCCCTATTCTATACCTACCCTTGTTCCCCTTTTTATTTTTCCCCCTCTTCTATCCCTTTCTAGCTACTATACTTAGTCGTATTTCAAAAATTAACAAGTTCGCGGGTTGACGGGTTCTCATCTCCATCCATGTTCCTATGTCACGAGTCTGACCGACTGCCTTGTTGTAATATACTTAGCCATTTTTTCAACTTTGCGGGTTCACGGGTTCTAGCCTTCATCTTCCAAGTTATGCAATCTCCACTTTACACTCAAAGGTCCATGACTTACATTATGACTGCAAGACTTGTCGTGGGTACCAAGCACCTAAGTATTTCATTTATTCTGTATCCAAGTCCGACCCACCGCTTTGCAACACATAGCTTATTTTTTATCATTCATAAACGTGGGTTCCCAGGATGGCGGGTTCACACAAGGATCCATATTCAAAATTGCTCTTGTCCGCCCCTGCCATCTTCGTGCTTTTCCCAATATGCATTAAGTGTGTTTAATGCTAATAACTAATCATGCAAGTTATGAAAATATTGTCTTTAATAGCAAAGGGCTCGAGGATATTTTTCATTAAATTGCATTAAAACACAATTTGCCATAGGTTATATTATTGTCATCTCTCCAAAAGGATTCATTTCAAGTTATTATCCAACTGAAAGAATACTCTCATGAACCTATGGCAACAACAGCTAGACAATAATTGTGTGGTGATACTTTGAATATTTTTGGTCATGAAGATCAAAACTTTCAGTGGTCCAGAGCATATTCATATTACTCATCTCCTCCTGCAAAAAAAGACATAATCTAGATATCCGGAATTGCTCGCGTAGGGTGTGTTCCTGAGGTATTCGACTGTAAAGAAGTTTTTGCAGGGTGCGTTGAGAAGTACGTGTCGAGCCAAAGAATTATTCAACTCCAAGATCATTCCCCCATTTCCCTTTCACCACAAGTTTTTCGTAAGATGTTGAAGCTCCCAGAGCCAACACTTACCTTCAAAGCAGAAGACTGTAGAGATTTTATGAAGAAACATGACAATGGCCTGGATCTTTTGCCTTGATATTTGGAGAACCCTGAGTCTGTTCGAGAAGACATAACCAAGATTGAAGTCGACTCTTTTAAAAACCCCTTTCGGGAAATCACTTGGTTGTTTACCAGGTTGACAGGTCAAGAAAGCATTGTTACCATTTATCGCATGATTCTTTATATTTTGTATTTTATATTTAAAGAACAAGCTGTCTTTGACTTGGGAAAATTGATTTCCATTGAAATCTCATCCCAGTTATCACATTACAAAAGGGATTTTTTATTTATTTATGGCTTCCTATTTGGTATTCGCTATAGTGTATTTTTGTCAATTTCCTAATTTGACTATAAGTAAGAGGGTGAACTGTGAAATAGATCCAATTACCTTATGGTATCAAGCATTGCGGAGACAAGAGTTCTTTGTATTTTTACGAAGTTTACAATTATTTTTGTTTCAGTTTTGAAAGCACTGTTGTTTGGTAAAAAATACCCCCATAATATCTGACGAGGCTAACAAATTATTGAAGAAAAAGGGAACGATAGAACAGATGGAAAATCACAATGTCATCAGGATCTTCTGTTCTAAAGAAAATCCCTCTTTTCTTCCATACCATGTATCTGATAAATTGTTTATTACGGAAGTGGCAAGGCAATACAATTTTTGGCTATGCATTTTTTCCACGAAAAAAAGGAAAAAATAATTCATTCCCTTACCATGGAAAATTAGAGACTTCATATTCAGAAACATAAACAAAATTGACGAGTTTGCGAATCATTTCAACAATGTAAATCTAAAGTATACTGAAAAGAGTGCCAAGTCTCCAATTGTGACTCCCAAAACTACCACATCCAGGAGAAATGCTCCAACGACTCACCCAATTAGGAATATTGCTAATAGTAGTTCAAGTGGTGGAGGAGAGAAGAACCCCCCCCTATAAATATCGAGAGCTCACATAAACTCCCCCTGAGAAAAAAGAGGAAGAATGTGGTGCAAGAGGAAGAAAATCTCATAGAAAATGACATCAATAGATTCTCTCTTGAAGACATGGAGATCGAGGAGAATATTTGATCTAAAAATAGAAGGCTGACTTGTTATGCTATGCAAGCACCCCTACTTCATTAAAATAAACTTTACAGGACCTTGCTTCATGTGTTAAAAATATGCAATATAAACTTATGTGTTAAGTTTTATGCTTCTTCCTTTAAATGTTTATATGTGAGAGATTGTTCTTTTAAATGGTTAAATATGTACTTTAATCAATTACACAGCAACACAACTTGCAGCAAATAAACCATCAAACTCACAACAAAAACAAGCTGATAAAGGAGTTCACCCCCCTACGGGCTACATCTCCTTGAGCCTCCATTAATGGACTTGGCTCTCTGGGATTAATTAGTAAAAAGTTCTTTTACAAGTTGTTGCTCAACTCCAATGGAAAAACAGACTGTACCATTGAGATAAGAACACATAAAAACCCCAAAAATGACTAATAGAACTCTGAAAACGAATCATGGCTCATCCGGGCATGACCTCTTCTACATGTGGCCATAAGCTTCCCTGAGCTTCTCTTTGGAAAAAACACCTGTAAAAGTCCTCAAAAGCCTCTGAAACCTGTCCCAATGTGTTCAGAGCATATCAATTAGCCAAAAATTATTATTCAATCATAGAAAACAAACATAGGCTCACCAAACCATGTCCTCGATCAATGAGGGCTTCAAGCTCCCTGGAGTTTGCTAAAACTTCAATGGTGAAAAAATTGCAGAAGAAGTCTTCAAATGGCCTTGAAAACAACACCAATGGATCCAGCACGTCCCAAAACCCCTAGCTGGGCTTTTATGGCACCCCAAACGGCCAAAAGATGGAGAAGTTAGGCCTCCTCCATTTTCCTCCTTCAAGCTTTCTGAAACTGGTTCGCCAAAACGCACCTTTGTGTGCATGAACCAAGAACATGCTCCAAAACGCGCGTTAAAACTTGGCACTGAGTGGTTCCAAAAAATGGTCCAAACTGTAGGACGGTTAGGGTGCCTCCAGCCCCTAACCGCCAAGCACTCGGGCACATGAAGGTCCATAAGACCTCGGGCTAAAATAGAAAGGGCCAAACGGGCCAATCGTTCCAACCGTGCACAACGGCAATGTAACCACACTCCATTTATAACCAAATGCACACCATTTAATAAATGGTATGGTCATATATAATATAATCGTTGACACCCAAACCCCGTGCGCAAAATATACATGGTCATATGTTAAACCAATATAACCACAGGCTTCACGGGTATAGCCCCCACGCATAAATGTTTAAATAACAATGCAATAAACCGGGGTTTAAACAAATCTGCGCGCCAATTTGAAACCCGTGCTATATAACAAAGGTCATGGTCATATATGGAACAACGCGCGACCAAGGGCTGGGGCTTAGCCCCGGCCCGGTCACAGCCCAAACCAAACCACAGTTCAATTCAAATCAAATTCACCCCACATATATGTTAAGTGATATAGAGTGGCGTGTTTGTAACTCGGACTGTGAAAAGGATTTGCATGGCGCGTGGAGGTTTCGGGTTTGAAACCGGTGGACTATCAAAATTTTAAACAACGAACCAATAAACCAAGCCAATAAATGGGTGCCACGTGGTAGCCCTTGATTGGGCCACGTGGCACCTTCCCATTGCACAAAATCATGCCACGTGTCGCCATATAACTTGCCCAACTGTCAGCCAATGAATGCCTGCCATGTAACCAACTGCCAAGTCAGCACTGTATGGTCATCGTATGGCCCTGCCACGTCACCACTGTACGGACTGTA
Source organism: Picea engelmannii (assembly GCA_009831015.1). Classification (NCBI taxonomy): domain Eukaryota; kingdom Viridiplantae; phylum Streptophyta; class Pinopsida; order Pinales; family Pinaceae; genus Picea; species Picea engelmannii. The sequence goes on along the minus strand of ML781126.1, from coordinate 223,715 downwards.
CGAACAGGTACAGTCAGCATCGAAAATTTTGCATGTTTGCCTTGGCGAACAGATAGCAATAACTTCTCCATACGGACTTCGTTTGAGAAAGTAAATATACCACCGGAATCAGGAAGACGAGACGGACGCAATGGCACCATTTTCATGGCATTCTGAACACTTTGAAAATTGAGCAAAATTTTGCCCCCTGGTCCAGATTTTGATCACACCTTCCCACTGAAAGGCTTTTGGACCCACAAAAGCTTATCTGTCTGCTTTCAAGTCATATCAAAATATTTTTGACAATCACCTGAATACTTTGACATGCCGTGCACTGCAACTGGCTATGCCCCTCAACCACTGCTCTCTGGCTGTTGCTGACCCACTGCTCTCTCTGTGCTTGGAAGAATGCCTACCTTCCCACTGAGAATCAATTCCCTCTTTCGAACTCTTTGGCGTCAACAAAATCAGCTCTCCAATGGCTGCAAAAACCTTCCTGCGACATCTTTTCACAAGCCAAGAAAACCATCAATCTTGAAAACAAATCATATAAGATTGAAAAATGATGCCAACAAAATCTTTTGTTCTCCAAACAAACTGTCGCATCCCATACTTTATCAAAGCAAATGGCGTTTTCAAAATCAAATTTCAAGTCAATAAACACCATCGACTAAACACAAGTCGAACAACACGATCGACACAACATAGTCGTCAGAAAATCATCAACATCAGTCGAGACTCATTGAAACATCAACCTTCCCAAACTGACATGATACATAATAATGTAACAATCATGAATCACTCATGATGAACCATCACCAGGTTCACTACTTACACATACATAAAAACAAATGCATGTTCATGACTCTTCAACTCTCCTCCCAGTACAAACATAAGTACAACCCCAAAACATATGGGTACTTAAGAGTTGAATACAAAAAATATAAATGGCTGCAACTTATCATGCTTCCCATAAATGCACACATAACCCTGAAAAGTGCATTTACAACAGAAAAAAGGCAAGCCTCACTTGCTCAAGAAATCCAACCATTTCTTACCAAGCCAACTCAACGGTGACTTCTTCTTCTGGACATCGTCCTCTTGTGAATCATCTGGACTCACATCAATGATGGAATCTCCTCTTCCATTCTTGTCAAACTCTTTATCCAACTGCTTCGCATGCTGTGGATGAGTGGTTGGATGCAACGTCCAACATTGGTCAATGAGATGACCTCGCTTCTGACAATGAGTGCAAACCTTTTGCATCCTCTTTTCACGTTGTCTTTGCTTGGACAATTTCCTGAAAGCGGTTAATCTTTTCCAACACTTGGAAACATGATGGTTATACAAACCACAATACGTACATGGATTATTTCTTCCAGTTTTACATATAAATTGATTATTCTTAACATAATTAAATGCAACTGAATGGTAAGCAGAATTATACCTGGAGCATTCACCTTTATCGCCTCTTTGAGGAGGTGAACCTGAAGAGTAACAAGCTCTCCTTTGAAGACCATCAACAGTGTTCTTGTCCTCATCATTGTCACAACTCTCACATTTGCATTCATCATGAACACAAGCCTTGCATGCTGAAAGGATTGAACTTTCAACAAAAGTTCTCGAACTTTCACCTTTAAAGCCTTCCTGAGGAGGTGAACTTGAAACAAAGTTTATGCTTGGAACCTTTTCCCTTATCTCCTCGACTTTGGAATTTGCTCCATCTTGTCGTTCATATCCAAGACCACAATACCTGGGTCTTTCTTCAACAACAATAGGCTTAACAATGCCTTGTGCATACTTACCCAAACCTCTACCTTCATAGCCCATTTTAAACATCAACTTGGACCCTATTCCCCTTGTGTGACTCTCAAAACCACCAACACATTAATCTTTAGAGGAATTAGAAGATAAACTAACACTGAATACCTTATGTTCATGAATATACTTGGTAAGGGTTTCCTTTTCCTCATGGAGTTGAATCTCCATCTCATGCAACCTTGCAAGAAACTGTTCTTTCTCCTGCTTCATGACCATCAACTGCTCTTCAAGGGCAATGTTCTTATTCCTGTCTTCATACATCTCTTTCATCAAATCTCTCATGATGATAATTTCTTCTTTATCAAAGAATGAAGTTAATGAAAATGTATGAGAGCTATTAATGCTTGAAGCTTCTGCCATCCTGGGGAGATATCCAACTTCAACATAAAACTTGCACAAAAACCAATAGCTAAATCTCAAGCTATCAACGACAAACACATGAGAAAAACAAACTATGCTCTGATACCATCTGATCTGAAAATAGAAAGCTGACTTGTTATGCTATGCAAGCACCCCTACTTCATTAAAATAAACTTTACAGGACCTTGCTTCATGTGTTAAAAATATGCAATATAAACTTATGTGTTAAGTTTTATGCTTCTTCCTTTAAATGTTTATCTGTGAGAGATTGTTCATTTAAATGGTTAAATATGTACTTTAATCAATTACACAGCAACACAACTTACAGCAAATAAACCATCAAACTCACAACAAAAACAAGTTAATAAAGGAGTTCACCCCCCTACGGGCTATATCTCCTTGAGCCTCCATTAATGGACTTGGCTCTCTGGGATTAATTAGTCAAAAGTTATTTTACAAGCTGCTGCTCAACTCCAATGGAAAAATATATTGTACCATTGAGATCAGAACACATAAAAACCCCAAAAATGACTAATAGAACTCTGAAAACGGATCATGGCTCATCCGGGCATGACCTCTTCTACATGTGGCCATAAGCTTCCC
>ML781126.1:182432-207909 GCA_009831015.1 Picea engelmannii | reverse complement strand
GGGTGAGACACCTGTAGGTATTAACATGTGAATCATTATTGTTGGATACTATTTGGCATTCTATGATAAACTTGTTCATTGGATCAATATGTGTAGCATGATTATTTGCAGATGTTGTGGTTGAATCAAGATAGTTAGGGTTAATCTAGCCGTGCAAATGCTATTATTGAGTGTGTAATGTGTTGTTTGGTAAATAGATTTGGAGGTTGAGAGCAATTATTTCCAGGTCAAGAGATTTGTGCACGTTGGCAGTTGTGGGCTAGACTAAAGGATGGATATGAGAGTCATTATGCCATGGATATTTAGACTTATTAATGTAATGGGTAGGTAAAGGGGCAAGGGATGCTTGTGTAATAGTGATAGTAGGGTGATCTACGACAAAGAGATGGTAATGAGGTAAAGGTCAAGGAGAAGGGTATATGGGAGAGGGTCTAGGTGGAGGTCTAGTTTTAAATTTATATGAAGGAAAATGATAAGGATATGGAGGAATAGAGGGTGTGACTAGGGTATCATATTTGTTAGAAAGGAGGGAGGGGTAATAATCAATGAAATGTCCTTGAGAACATGATGGAACCCTAGGTGGAGGGTGGTATGGGTGAGAGTTACAATGCTAGGTTGGAGGAGACTGGTTAGAATCCTTGGATATGGGTGGGTCATAGGTGGAATGAATGGCATGAGTGGGTATGGATTTGGTAAGGTATTTATGGAGACTGAAAATTGTATGGTTAAGGAGTAGTATGCAGTGAAGTGCTAGTTAAAACTACAATGAATTATGGTTGTCTAGATGCAATATTGGAGTTGGTCTAAAAGAGAAGGAGCAGAGTAATTTGAGAGGAGGGTAACACACTTACAAGGCAGATAATGAATGGGTTGAGAAGGTCCTGGAGTGAGAGTACATATGAGGGTACGTGAATCTACTATAGGTAACATAAAAAAAATCCAAAATATTTTGTAACTGTGTGTACAACTCATCAAGGAGGGCATGGATGATTGTATACATGATGTTGTTAAAAACCCACCAAAAAACTACCAATGGAGATTTGTAGCCAAAATAAGCATTGCTTCTTGAAACGTTGATGTTGAATCTCCTTGTCGAAACAAGGATTCCACTTCATTTTGACACTAAAGCAAGGAAAAAAGTGTCTAGTGAGATCTAGGTGGAAGGACCAGGCTCCATGGACTATATTTGATGAAGTATTCTTATCAAAGAAAGACTTCCTCTTCAATGCATAATCGAATTAGGGGGAGTGATGAGAGCATGTGCCAATGCATATCTAGGTGGGAGGACACACTCCAAAGGAACCATATCTAAAATTATGCCATTGAAAGAGAATGGTGTTGAGTGAGGCATTGAGCCTAAAAAAAAATCCATAGAAGGAGCAATCCTAGACTGATGTTTTGATACCAAATGATGTGATTCTAAACCGCTCCATCAGAAAACCCTAGTTGAGAGGTGAAGTGCACCAACTTGAAGAGATAATAATCGAGAAACAATAATAACAAGAGAAACTATAGAAACATAAATTTCCTCAAGGAAAAATGGATTGTTTTAATATAATGATGCTTGGACTAGTATATTGGGCCCATTTTCTGACAATTTACCGATGAAGGTTCATCGCAAAAATGTCTCAAGTATGACGAAGCCTACAACTTGTTTTTTGTTGTGTCATATATGTCGCACTTGCAAATAACTATGATTTTGTCATACGTTCGACAGAACAATCTGCCATCGCAAGACATGTGAAAACTTCTATTGTACAATCGACAACCTTTCGTCGCAAATCTAGTTTGTTTCTCTCGCAAGTTATTCATAAGAGAAACCAACCTACAACGAACATGGACTACAATCGACCAATGCCCGCAACCATTGTCTTCTTAGGTTCCCTTGAATACCGACCAACTTACGATGAACTTGGAGCACAATCGACCACTATCTAAATTCATTGTCTTCGTCGGTCCATCGTGCAATCGACTATGCTTTGTCACCAATTCTTTGGAAGAAAGACTAACGTATGATTAACTTGGAGCATAATCGACCACTGTCCAAAGTCATCGTCATCGTACATCCATCGTAAGATTGACTATGCTTCATTGCATTTCCATCATAAGATCGACTATGCTTCATTGTAGATTCGTCGTAGGCTCATCGTACGCTTAACGAATGACAAAAAAAAATTCACCCAAGTTCATCGCAAGAGATAAAAGGTGCCAAAGAACTTGTTGTAATTCTGACGAAATCCTAGTCATACTATCAATGAAATTCTAGTCATACTATTGATGAAATCCTAGTCGTACTATCGATGAACTCCTATAAGTTCATTGAAGTTTCGATGAGAGTTTCATTAAATAAAAAGAAGTTAATACAACAATTTTTTTCTCGCCATATCCTTTTGTTCATTCAAATGTCACAATTTTGGTGAACATGTTTACTACCAGATTGAGGCTTTTTTCATAACTTGTATACAAGGAAGGCCATACTCATTGTGAACTAGGCTTAAATGGAAAAACAAAATTCTAAACCAATTGCATTAATAAATAATATAACCTTATCACAACCTCCAACGATCTATGTGAGTGTAATGAGTGCAACACTTCCTCTAATCTTGACCAAATACACACAAAGGAAATAAATCAGATGTTACATGAAATATTGCATTATTTCCAAGAGAGTTTGATAGGTGATCTAAGAAATCTAATATTATACTTCATAATTTCTAAATCAAGTAAAAAGTTAAATAATATAGCATACTCTCCGACCAATATAGAAAGAGTGATTAAAAACTCTAGTATTTCCAGATTCATTGAATCCCAAAGTTGCACTTAAGAGCTAGATTTGAAGTCCTTGACATGCCCATCTTAGGCACTACTATCGAGGTAAAATATGATGATACTAGTATGGATCACGAGATATTGGGCCAACATTCTTACACATCCAAAATAATCACATTAGTATCCGATATCACAATTGTAGTAGGTGCTTGATAACATGTATGCAATTATTAGCCATTGTCCTCATTCCATTTTGGAGGTAGAGTATAATGCTAAGGATATGTTCCAAGGATTGCAAAACACACCCATACTTTAGCTCTCCTCTATATTGTTATTAATGGAAAGGGTGAAGATCTATCCTTCGAATTAAACACTAAAAAGTTAAAAGGAGCTAATAACATAAGACTGTCAGGCTTGATATTTGGGTAAATCCTCTAATATTTTGAGCTTAGTTGACAAATTTGTTTTATACTACATGAGAAAGTGGTTCAAGGACCTGTAATGGTGATTTCCTAAGCAACACCAATGGAAATTTGAACTTGATATTGGAAATAATAGTTACATTGCTAAATGTGGCTATCGCCTAATATTAGAATAAACTCATGCCAAATCCTATGTCTAAGTACAAAAATGTGGGAATGTAATTTACAGCCCGAAATGCATCGGATACAGTATAATTTTTTATAGGAAAACTCCAATATTTTTGAGGTAGCATATGTCATAGGTATTTACAAAGACATTTGATGTAGTCAATGTGCATCTACAACAATCATTGATTTAGCCTAATAAACTACAGATTTTGAGCTAAACCATGATGATGATTTGACGTCATACTATTACTAGGCAGAATGTTGAACCTTTCCATACTTGTGTGCATTATTTTTTAGTTGAGATTTGGTATTGATAGTGATGGAAGTTGTGTAATGGTAGAGATGAAAATGTATGGTTTTAAACATACCTTAAACAACCAGTGCATGATGTTATGGTATGGTTTTAAACTTACCAAATAAGATTAGACATGATGCTAAGATGTAGCTCAAAGAAAGGTTTGCAACCCTTTTATTCTCATTTATGATCATGGAAATCAATTTCACATACATAATCTATACAAAACTGCTCATTATGAATGGATTGACAATAATCTTTAATTCTAGGTTGCTTTTCCATAGTTTTGATTTCCATCTAGACTATCACTTATTTCGTTGATCCTTCATGTGTATGCTTAATCCTATGAATATAATCTAAAGGAATTAAAATTTAATGTTGATATTCTTGTCATTAATTATTATCATCCATGTATATATTATTTTCAATCTTAAAAGGGGTATGCAAAGAAACATGAATGCTTGTCTTACCACAATTAAAACAATATGGTTTTACAAATAAAACTTTGCAATGAAAGCCTTCTATTTCCATGTCAAAAGTAGACCTATAAAAAAAGTTGATAATAAAATAAGGAAGATTCCAAACTTACCCTATCGATTTTCACCAATTGAGAATGAATGGATTTTGGAATTTCGTCTCTGCGGACTCCACAAAAAATGAATGATTGAAATATATTGTGTCTAAACTTTAAAATTCTCGTATTGTTTTTCCTATTTGTAATTAATAAATCACATGGAAACTATTGAATTCTTGTGAACTTGAGTTTTCTTAGTATTTATACCTTGTAGATGCTAAATCAATCGACCCTTGAGGTTAGCCAAGTTGAATTAAGGATGGATCAAATCAATAAGTTGAATTAAAGATGGATCAAATCAATTAGTTGAAAATCATAACTATCATTAGAAAATAATCCATGGTTTAAAACACCAATTATGGAATTATACACCCAAAATATGGTTGAATACAACCAACTTGTAGTCAAAGTATGATTGATTATGTAACTATAATGGAAATATGAATGGTTATGATCATGCTCATTCAAACACAAACCCAATTAGATATGGAATAAATCTAGAAGACTAGAGTTGTAGGGATTTAAATTTATTTTTTTGGTATTAAGACAAATTGGGAGCCACATGGAGAAATGTTTAGTCCTCTTCCTTAGCTAAAGGTTGATAAGGATATGGTGTGTTGACATTATATTGATACCACTTTATTAGCTAAGGGTCATGAAGGAAATATATGGTTGACTTTTCTTCATTACATAAAGGTTAATAAGGATATATGTGTTTACTTAGATTGATACGTCTAGGTAAGGGTTTATAAGGAGATGGGGGACCTTTATTAATATTTTTCAAGATTAGAAGTCCTATACAACATAACATTAGGTAATGGAGACATTTACAGTTTAAAGCAAGTCTATGGATTGTTGAATTGCCCTGGTTGGAGACAATCTAGTAGGAAAACATAGTACACCTTGATATTCCAGTAGATTGTGCTTTCTAATGCAAAGGTCATGAAACAAAAAAAAAACATTTGATTTTATCGATCTTCACTTGGAGAAACTAAACTTTTGTTAGGAACTTACAAGTCTCCTAGACTAGGTTGTTGATAAGCATTGCCAATTTTTCCAAAACTTTTCTATCATTTATTCTTATTAGGGTTACACTTGTACTTGGCATCTGTATCCAACAATAACACCAAAAACATAAATTGATGATACACCACATTCTGTCAAATTAATGAAATAAAAAGAGCATATTTCCCATCCCTTGCTTTGCATAGAATAGAGTATGTGTGTTTTTATTTGACCTGTGACTATGATCTCATCATTTGGTATCAGAGTAGGGAAATATTTCTCTGCGTGTGAGTGGGTAGATGCAGAAGCCAAAGAGGAAAAGAGGATGCTCAGATGGTTCCAGAGGAGAGAACCTGTAATACCAAAAGGTCAAGCTCAGGAGAAAGCTCGATGAGGTATTGGGTAGCAAGTGCAGAGGCTTGCTACAAGAGAAAGGATTAGTTGCATCTCACTTTTGAGCATGAGGATAAGCTCAACGCCATGATGGAGTGATACATGAGAAGGAAGAAGACCATAGGTAGAAGATGGTGCAGCAATGGAGACACATGATTAGGAGATCAAGAATATTTTCTACCTCGGGAGTTTGACACAGGTGCATAGACCCCCCGAAATCAAATTTGAAATTCAATCTCAAGGAAGTTGAAATCGTTACTAGAGGACGAGATCCTCACAGAAATAACATGTATTGTCTATAAGTCCATGTAGGAAGTCTTTAACTTATTAATTTTTCCATGTAATCAAACCAGAATTCTATTCCGATGATGATGTTAAGTAGCTTTAGGGTTATGTTTTAATTACTAGCTTCACACCACCTTAGAGAGGGAGTCAATTAAATTCTTTTGTGGAATGAATAAATGTAAGTTACGAGTATGATTCAAAGGGCGACCAACTAGATGAGGACTAGGCCAACTAAGGCGCCATATAATATATTTTTGATTCTTGTTGTGGTTTGTATTTATTTATGAAACTATTGATCTATGTATGATCACGTTCCAGATCCAAGAATATTGAACATTGGGATGAATGTTCATCGTGGAATATTAAATTATTTAATTGTTGAATTGATGAATGAATGACATTGAGGATACTTGGTGTGGAATGGATATAAATCAAGGTAGTTAAAATTGTTGTATTGATCTCTTTCTTGTTATATCTAACACATTATTGCTTGATATTATACTTGTGTTATATTCTAATACATTCAAGATTGGAAAATAATCTGGTTAGGTGCATTTGTTTGCAAATGTTCTAAATCAACAAAGCTACAACGATTGCCCACTTCTGTATTAGTATATGCTATGTTTCATTTGTTGAGTGAAAAAAATGTTGAGGATTTACCAAATCTGCGTTGGCTATTTATATATATTGCCATGTGTTGTTGAATTATCAATGTAAGTTTCACAGAGAATGAGTCCAACAATAGGTCAAGAGTGTCACGATAGAGGAGAGTCATATTTTTGCATGAATATTCAAGTCCAAGTTCAAGTCTTTTACACTTGAATTTGTTTAAAACGTTTTTTTTTGTTTCACATGTTGGGTTTCAATATTTCCACAAAATTTTGGCTTTCAACATTTTAATTCTAAAACTTTGACATGTGAGGGGTGATGGTGGGGAGAGCGTAATGCGATTGTAATTTTTCTATGGGAATATATTCTATAAACCCATGATGGTTTTATGTTTAAACTTTATATGTGATGATAAGGAACCTAAGGGGTCTTCCTTCCCTAAAAGTCATACAACATTTCATTATCTCATTCAGTCAACGATGAGTATGTAATATTAGAGTTATTGTAATATTTATAACCTTCTCATTTTCCAATACTTGTTTTATATATAGAGTTAATGTTCTTCTTATAACACTTGAGTGACTCTTATGTCCACATGCCTCCAACTACTAACAAAAAATGTAGGCTCGATTGTATAGATTATGAGACCTTATGTTTCCTCTAGGTATGTGGATTTATGGGCCTCTATGACTAAATTAATTATGCAAGTCTATTCTTAATGACTATGTAGTCGCTTAATTAACAATTCTTAACTTATGTTAAAGTTATCCATTATTTAAGTTCAATCTCATTACATATGGAATATATTGTGAAAATAACAAGTCATTTCTTTAAATTAAGATAGATACTTGTTAGAATATGAAAGATGTGTGCTCGTTTTAGCATTGAAAATACCCTTGTCACCCAACCATAGGCCGAAGCCACCCTTTGAGCACCTTAACCTTGACAAAGAATCATTTCAGAAGCAAACCCTAGGCTAGATAGCCAAACAAAGGGTAGCGCACCTTTCCCCAAGGATAGCGCACCAACAAGAGCAGATCAGATAGTCCAAACCCTAGCCAAGAGATAGTCCAAGACAAACATGATCTGCTAGCTACAACGGCTGCAATGGCAGCTCTCCTCAAACCTGCACACAAGACTGGACACTGCAATGCGCACAAGACTGGGCACTGCAATTCTGAGACTGCCTGCCAGAATGAGAACTGGCCTCCTGTATTTATACTAATTCTGGCTAACTGCCTGGGCCGACTTCTCATTTTGGGTATCTGTCTGTTCAGTATATATTATTATTTATGGCCGACTTCTTCTCTTGGAGGCTAATAACCTAATATAAATTATCTTCTTGAGCCGACAAGTCTTCTAGGGTTATTAGCCAACTCATTAGGGTTTCTTCTTGCTTCCCGGAGTATTCTATCCTTGTCAAGTTTACACATGGAGGTAAATACCTCTCGCAGCTACCATAATATCAACAATACTTGCAAAGTTATCACTAATTGTTCCATGGGCTATAATCTCACTATCCTAGGTTTAATTTGCCTCACTAAACTAAACACCACCAACAATATTACAAGAGAAGTGATTGACTTAGTAGCAAAGAATTTAAGGTATTTAGAAGAACTTCCATTGATTTTAGCATCCTCACTATATTCTTCACATTGAAGAAGGAAATGCACAAAAATTAGAATATGGTTGTTATTGAAGAAGCATTTCTATCTAATAGCCAATTCACTATTTAAAATGACAATGTTTCTACTCTCAAGAAATATTAGACCATTTGTCCTTGTTTGGGTGATTAAGTTCAAAGGGTACATTACAATTGTGTCAACCTACATTCAAGTTCGATGGGTTCAAATAAATGAGGTAGTAAATCATCCCTTCACATATTTGATCTTAACTACATTGTAAACTTCTTTGTGCATTTCCATGTGATAAGGTTCTTAACATACCTTGAACCTTTCATTGTTTTTTCAAGATGCATACAAGTGGCAGATTCAAGAATGTGCACAAGTGGCAAGGTACTAGGTCATTGTAACCATAGAAATCATCTAAGCCCGAACCTATTCAGAAGTAAATATGACATCAATAGGAATATTTCTAATCCTATTTCCAGCTTTAATATCTTCTTCTACCCCTCTTTATGTCAATGTTACATCAACACAACATATAAACAATATTTTATCATTCCATAGTGACTCCCCGTGATGAATCAAAATCAAGGTTTATTTCGTTGTAAAACCCAAAAATGTTAGGAAAGGAATTGGAATTAATGATAGATCCACCATATAGGCTACCTCCTACTCTGACATCCTAAAAAAATATTCAAAGAAAGTTTCATGCTTGTATCATCAAAGGCACTTCTCTCGTGACCTTTCTCACATGATATTTTTTGGTAGTGATTAAATTAGGAATATCGTCAAGGAAGATGACCTAATATGTGCCAATGACCTAATGCTTATAGGGAGTTTAGAGAAGCTCATTGCAAGGTTCAAGGAAGATTTGGCATGAGAAGTTGACATGAAGGACATTGGACTTGTGCATTATTTCGTGGGTCTAGAGGTGTCACATAGTCCAAATGAGGTGTTCATCGGATATGGTAAGTATGCAATTGAGATTTTGAAGGGATTTTAAATGATGGATTGTAAGCCCTTAGCTACTCCTTTGGTACCAAATCTAAAGTTGCATGTTGACTTGGATTTTAATCCTTTGGTGTATAGAAAATTGATTGAATCTTTGTTATATTTGGTTAGTAGCAGGCTTAATTAATATTTTTTAGTGAATACTATGAGCTAGTATATGGTTGAGCCAAGGTAAATCCATCTGGTCACTGTGTCACATGTCGTTTGTTACTTGAAGGAAATAATACATCATGTTCTAAGGTATATAACAGATAATTAGGTACAAGTGCCAAAAGCATAGAAATAAGTATGGCCCAAAAGCTTGCATATGTACTTGGGTATGGAATTCACTTTTTTCACGCCATCTAATTTATCAATATTGGTGTCAATGTTCATTGAATCAATCACCAACTCCAACCATCATTCTACATCGCCAAGCCCTCTCAATAGTTGTTTCTGAACATTGAACATTGGAAAACAAAAATGTTAAGGGATAATATAATATGCCACATCAACTAATTACAATCAATAATATCTAAAAACAATATTATAAAATGAACAATAGTTGTTTCCACCATTTTTTGTCCTTGGATTTTGAATTTAAGTATACAAGGAAATGACGGAAAATTTAATGAGGCAAGAGAAACAAATAATTTATACCTTTTTGGAAATGTGTTGTGGATCGTGGAGGTGACCACCCTTCAAACCTGCATTTTTCAAAGACAATAAAATGTTATATGACTGGATAATAACTAAACATGTATGATGTTGCATTTGTCAAATAGAATAAAACATTATATGACTCAATAATAATTAAACATGTACAAAAATCTATAAATACTAAAGGGGAGTACCTCATGAATGAGATCCTCTTGATTTCAAGAATAATTTATTCTCTACTAAATAGGGACAACCACGTGAAGGTGGAAGCTCATTTGGCCCCTCCCCGCCTCACATCACTCTCAATTCCACATACCCAATCATGCATAACAAGTAGAAAATAACGAATTAAAGATAAATGAAAGAAAGAAGGCACATGCATACAAACATATAAGGTTCATCCATAAGAAGGAAGCAAAACAAAAAATTGTACAACAAATACTTTATATTAATAAATTTTGTCTTCAAAATATGTACAATCAGTTCTTTTTCTGTTTCTTATTTTTGATATAATTCATGAGTAAATCATCATTACATTCATCTTGATCCCCGTCATCTATTAGGCCCTCTTCTGGTGTTGGATGATGATGCGTCATCTCAAGCATTGTACTACTTCTAGTAGTACGACATGCACACTGATGCACTATAAGGGCATCCATTACAATAACAAAAAGTGTTAAAAGGATATGGTTAGTTATTATTCATAGCAATGTTACATTAGTACAAATATTATTACTATGTTTTTTACCTAGAGGAGTAGTCAACACCATTGGTTGGATTTTTCGTCGGTTCGTCTCGTCTCCGAGCACCCTTATCTACATGCTCTACCATTGAAACAAGAAAAATTATAAGTACACCATCTGTAAGTAAATATTTTTTTTTGTAAGTTAGGAAAATATATTAGATTCTGCTAAAGAGAAAAGGTTACAGATGTTGGAATATTCCAAGAGGTCGTGGCAGCATCGCCCTAGTGGGATAACAGATCTTCCCAGGAGGTGTTCCTTAACGGATTGTCGATAAAAGGGATGCCAAGATATTTAGACGGGAGGGTGCTGCGGGTGAACCCCAAGAGTTGCATGATATGGCGCTGGATATGGATGGGCGTGTTGAAGAAGAAGATTTGGGATAAGGAGAGGTTTACTTCCATACTCGAAGCATCACAAAAGAGGTTGATCATTGAGAAAATTTGAAGATCTTCTCGGACTGTGGGGAGTCCCATAAAGAGGATATCATCCACAAATTGACTGTGCGAGATGGGCAGGGATATTCCATGGAGGGTGAGACTTGAGAGGGAATGATTAGTGATGGTTGCTTTGATATCTTGACTCAACCCTTCTACCATTAAGATGAAAATAAAGGGCGAGAGTGGATCCCCTTGTCTAATACCTCTGGAAGGGGAGAAGGGTTTGGAAGGAACACCATTGACCAAGATGGAGAACAAGGCTGATGAAGTGAGATTTAAAATCCAGGAGACCCAAGAGGGGTCAAAACCAAAGGCTAGAAGGGTTTTCTTCAATTAATTCCAACTAAGTTTATCAAAATATTTGGAAAGATCCAATTTCATAAGCATACTCGAGGACTTAGTCGAGTGAAGAGAGTGGATTACTTCGTGTGCCAGAATGATGTTGTCCAATATCTGTCTGCCCTCCATGTACCCTGATTGTTCTAGAGAGATGATGAACGGTAAGATAGGTTTGAGACACTTGGCAATGACCTTCATGATGAGCTTGTAGATCATATTTCATAGTGCAATGGGTCAGAAATGACAAGGGGAGGTGACTTTGTTCTCTTTTGGAATGCGAGTGAGGAAGGTGGTGTTGAGAGCCTGTAGGACCTGCCCAAATTTTCTAGAATATTCTATGATTTCCTAGACTTCTTCTCGAATGATATCCCTGCAATGATGGAAGAAGTCCATTGTGAAACCATCAGGCCCTGGGGATTTAGCCAGTGAGGTGTCCCGGAGGGATTGATCAACTTCATCCAGGGTAATTGGATGCATCAAAGCCTCATTCTGTTTATTGGTGACCTCCTTTGGTATGTTCTTGAGGATAGAGTTGATAGCTTGGGTGCGATCGATAGGGGGTTCTGATAGTAGGTTCTTGTAATAGGATAATAGTTCATGCTCTATGTCTGCATGTTTTTGAATTTCCAGGCCTTGGTCCAAAACAAGGTGGTTAATACAATTAGTGTGGCGGCGTTGAAGCATCGATCTATGGAAAAATTTGTTGTTTCTTTCCCCCTCTTTGAGCCATTGGATACAAGATTTCTGTCTCCAGAGAATTTCTTCCTACGCCCTTGTTTCTACCAATTGTTTGTTGAGAATGGATTCTTGTTCCTTTAGAGAATTGGTGAAGCCTTGAAGTTTGATCTACTGTTGAAGGACTTGAATTTTCTGATTGAATATTTCTTGAGCGTGGAAAATTTCTCTGAAAGTGGATTTGTTCCATGACTTTAAGTGTTGCTTGAGGTTTTTTAACTTCTGTTGGAATTTGTACATAGGAGCACTTGTCGTTATTGTTTCTTCTTTCCACCATAGGTTTATTTTTGCTTGAAAGTCCAGGTGTGTCAGCCAAAATTTTTCAAAGTGAAAGGGTTTCCTACCTAGGGTACCACAGATGCTTATCGAAAGAAGTATCGACCAATGGTCGGATCGTGGAGTATTTATCACAGTGGCATGCCAAGAGAGGCCATCCAACATGAAGGGTTATGAGATTAAGAAGCGGTCTAGTATGCAGGATACATGTTGTGCCCCCGAGCATCTATTGGACTAGGTGAAAGGTCCATTGTTTGTTTCTATGTCAATGAGATTCAACAAGCTAATGATTCAGTGGAACTGCTCACTGTCATTTCCCAATCTGTGAGTACCCCCCTTCTTTTACTTCAGCCCAGTTATCATATTGAAACCTCCCCCAAGGATCCAACGATGATTGTCGATGTGATTATCAATCCATTCCAAATGATGGAGGAAGGCTTCCTTGTCTCCTGGGGTTGCGGGGTCGTAGACATTTGTGACAAAGCTTGGCTTGTACGAACCGATGATTCTAAAAGAGGTTGCGATGGTCCATTTGGAAGTGAAGAATCCTTCCATCAGGATAGTGGCAGGGTTCCAGAGTATGACTATCCCTCCTGCCGCACATTTTGCATCGACTTCAACTAATCTAGCTTGTTTCCAGCATTTTGTAAGTATTTGAGAGGCCTCCCCTCCCGCACATTTAGTTTCTTGCAAGAGAAGGGTGTTTGGTTGTTCTTTCATTATCATTTCCTGGAGCAAGCATTTCTTTCTTCGTGCATTGAGGCCCCTGATATTCCAAGATAGCATCTTCATGAGGAAGGTGAGGTTTGGAGGGGAGGAAAGTTGTTTGAGATCAGGTGGATCTGGCCAGAGTTCACCAGGAAATTTCCTACATATTGAATGAGTTGGTGCTTGCTTTTCTACCCATTTTCTTCTCCTTTTTGGTGGGTTTGTGTTGTTCTTTCATGCTTCCTTTTTGTATTCCTAGATTCGAGTTGGCCCGAGATGATCCTCCCGCTGTAGAGTTGAGGAAAACTTTGTGAAATTTGCGTAGCTGATCCAAGGTAATGGTGTAGAGTTGTTGCTTTTGGTAGGCCTGTTCTAGGTTTACCATGTCTATTCCTGCCAGTTCCTAATCTTCCAGATCTATGTTAGGGTCCCCTATTTCCGGTCCTAGAATCGTTGGAAGAGAGGTCTCTGAGTTGGGGATTTGAGTGGTTATGAGGGTAGGTGGGTTGGGCCTTGGAGAACCTTGGACTTTCTCTGGGGCTAAGGGATTTGTCAGGGGGATAGAGGGATTGATGGGATTCAAAAGAGTTATTGGTTGAGGGTACAGAGGAGGATTGAGGAGGAAATTTTTTGGCCGGATGCCTACGGTGCCCCGTGACTTGGGTGAAACCGTCCTTGATTTTGTTAGGATCCTCAAGGTTTGATTTGCTAGGGTTATTTAGGGGGAAATCGCAGAAGAGGTGGCCATGTTTGTGGCACTTCCGACAATGGAAGGGGATATGCTCGTAATCCAAGGTTTGGGACCATTCTTCATCCTGGTAGTCCAAGGTTATGGCTCTGGGTAGTGGTTTGGAGATATTTTAATAAACACAAATACGTGCATAAGATGTGTACCTTCATTGTTTTGTTGCCTCTAAAGCTTTGACATAGATTCCAATCATGTTGCCAATGCCTGCTAGTATTTCCTCCAACCAGAATTATTGAGGTAACAAGTATAGTTGTAGCGAGACCGGTGCATGCGTGAAGTCCTCCTTATCTGGGAAGAAATTTTTCATCCAGAAACAGAGGAAAAGACCTGTCAAATTGTAAAAGTACGAGCCTCCTTTAAAGATTTTGTTTCTGTCCTCCAGGTTATGCAGGATGATAGTGAAGAAGTCCTTTGATCCGAGATGAAGGTCATAATGCCATTTGGGCTTCCACTAATGCTGAATCCATTTAACTAACTCTTTTTCTAATGGCCATAGTCCCATAAATTTTCCTATCAGGGAGAAATCCTTCATGTATTATTTTTTATCTTCTATTCTTGGAGAGTTGATAGTGTATTTGGGGGCGACAGAAGCTTGCGGAATGCATTTTCCAGTTTCCCAGGTGGGTGCCACTTTTGGATGGTTTTTTTCAAGGTCAATATCCATGGGTTTTTCCGTTGGCATCTCATCCTCCCAAATGATGTTTTTCAATTCCGCAGGAAGTTCAAAGGGCGGTCGTTTGAAATGCTTGAATCCTAGCTCAGGGGCGATGACAGAGTTTTAAGAAAGGCCATGAGCCCCCCCTTCATTGACCTCCATGGTAGAGGTCTCGGGGTTGAAACCCTAGAAGAGCATCGGGTAAAAAAAATATCAAAGTGTTAATCAATGCTTTCATGTATCCCATATGTAAGTAAATATTAATAATCATCATATTATACATTTGATTTTAAAGACACACATACCATGATGGGTCTGCACACCACTAGAATAATGGGTTTGTTTTCCACCACCATCGAATGAACTGGTGTTGCTTGTCTTCTTAAAAAAAATAAAAAATAGACACATTAATTGATGGGTTAAATCAATCGTCAATATATTTGACAAGCAATCAACAACTACAATCTTATCATTTTATTTACCATTTAGTTCGAAGTTTCAAATTCTATTTTACCCATATTTTGTCGATGTTCCACCACTGCTTTAAATCTAAACTTGAACCTAACCCTCAAGTCTTCTTTGATGCCAGCAATGTTGAACATATTCCCCTGTATCGCATAAGATCAGGATTGTCACTTCTTGGTTGCAATTAAATAAAATTTGCATGATGATATTAATAATATGGTTAAATTATTTGGTACTTACAATTTGATCTTTTAATCTCAAGTAACCACCTTGGCCAAGTTTGTGTTGCCCATGTTTTTCTAGTCTTTCCTTGGTTTCTTTTGACATGTCTGGGAGCCTATGAAAAGTTTCAAGTATGTTAGATATCACAATTTTTTTTTTTTGTAGAACTAAAGAAAATTTAGCATATTCAATTCAAAATATCATATATTACCTTGCAGGACCAGGTGGTGTCTTCCCTTGTTGTATCAATGCACTCTCCTTTGCGTTGTCATGTATATTCTTACATTTCCTCCCAGGAATGGCAAGAGGAAGATCGTACTTATGGTTCTTTTTCAATTGAAACCTATATTGATTTCTGACATATTTCAAATATGTACCGAACCTCGAGGTGATTTCAAACTTGGTGAACATATCACCAAATAATTCGACCAGATAGTTCATAAGATTTTTTTTTCAAACATTTATACTAGGAATTCCATCGTGTGTGAATGGTGGGCCCAAAAATCTCCAAATCCTTGTCATGAAAGGTCCTGTAAAAAACATTGTTTCCTACAAAATGATATGATAATTGGGAAACTAATTTTAACAGATTTGTTTCCCAAACTAATTTTAACAGATTTGTTTCCCAATCCCTTCACCGATGAAATAATTAATGAAGTCACGGGTCACAAATGTTATTCATTTACAGATGGATTATCGGGATATAACCAAGTACCAATATCCAAATAGGATCAATCAAAGACAACATTTGTCTCATAATTTGGCTCTTTTTCCTATAAAGTTTTTCCATTTGGAATGAAGAATGCCCCAATAGTTTTCTCAAGAATAGTGGTCAAATCATTCCAAGAGTATATATACAAAACGATGGTTGTTTACTTTGATGGATGGACGATATACAACTTATTCAAAAACCACATACAATGGCTTAGACTGATGCTTGAACGATGTAGGCAAATCCAACCATCTCTTAACATTAAGAAGTGCATCTTTGCCACACCAATTAGTATTTTGTTAGGCCATGTGGTATGCAAAGACAATGTAAAATTTCAACATGGAAAAGATCAAAATAATCATCGACTTGAAGCCACCTGTAAATCATAAACAAATTAAAATCTTCCTTGGACAAAATGGATACTACATAAAATTTATACGCCATTATTTAGATATCACATTCCCAATGGATGAGCTTATCTAGAAATAAATCAAGTTCATATGGAGTCAATACTACCAGGAATCATTCCAATTCTTAAATAAGAAACTAGTTGAAGCTTCCATATTAAAATTTCCCGATTGGTCGGGAAGGTTTCACAGCCATTTCGATGTTTCTAACGTTGTTGTCGGGTCAATTCTAGCGCAACCATATGATGACACAGTGGACCACCCAAACGTGTACACCAATCGGAAATTGAACAAAGTAGAAAGAAACTATTCAACCATAGAAAGGGAAGCTTTGTTGATGATATTCGCATTACAAAATTTTCAACATTACCTACTCATCAACCCTTTCACATTCTTTACAGATCATCAGACATTAAAATATTCATTTAATAAACCGGTTCACCAAAAAAAGTTATGTCGATGGTTTCTATTATTCCAAGAATTTGAATTCGACGTAATCGTCTGACCTAGGAAAAAGGACGTCTGACCCGACCATATATCTTGACTTGAAACATGAGAGGACATGACAAGCATAGATGATGACCTACCAAAAACACATCTATTTTGATTCAAAGCTGCCCCAAAATATCTGGAGGATATAACAATTTTTTTGGAAGACGGAAAAGCTCCAGAGGATCTCCTGACAAATAAAAAGAAGGTGCTAGCCCTAAAAGCAACACCATTCACCATTATAAATGGATATTTGTACAAAATGGGATCCGATGATATCCTAAGGAGATGTTCTCTTGAGCATGAAAGAGAAGACATTATTAACAAGGCTCACACAGCACCAGTTGGGGGCCACTTCCAGCCCGACACAATAGCTTGGAAGATACTTCAGGTGGGTCTGTGGTGGTTGAATTTACATAAATACTATCAGGATTATATTAGGGAGTTTGATAGTTTTCAAAGGTTCGGGCGACCTCTGTGGAAGAATGAAATGCCACTAAGCTCAGTGAACTCTAATCAAGCATCTGAAATCTGTGTTGTCGACTTTGTTGGCCCTTTTCCTCAGAGAGAAAAAAGAATCGACACCAAATATATTATTATTTCAGTAGAATACATGACCAAATGGGCATAATCTCAACCAGTTTAATCATGCACCAAATAAGTTGCGGTGAAATTCATTTACAAGAACATAATCACAAGGTTTGGATGTCCACTTAGACTAATCAATGACCAGGGAACACACTTTGTAAATGAAACAATACAAGTCATGCTAAAGAAGTTTTTGATCGATCATAGACAAACAACAACATATCACCCCTAAGAAAATGGGGTGGTCAAATCATTTAATAAAACATTGCATAAAGGACTCACCAAAATCTGTGGTATCAACAAAAACGACTGGGATGATAAAATTCTTGCAATCTTATGGGCATATATATCTTCTTATAAATGATCGTTCGAACAGACTCCCTTCAATTTTTTCTATGGGAAAGAAGTCATTATTCCATTTCACTTTTGGTCCAACTCCGACATGGTAGCAGCTGTGGCTAAATTTGACCAAGGTAGAAGCATGAACGATCAATTTTAACAATTAAATAATCTATAAGAAGGAATATTAATTGTAATGCACCATCAGGAAGTACAAAATCAAATACATGAAGCATGTCACGACCATCATTTAAATAAAAAGGACATAAAAAATGGAGATCTGGTTTTGTTACACGATAGCCAAATAAAAGTAAAACCAAGAAAACTAGAGACACATGGCTTGGGCCTTATGTTCTCGAAGACATTCAATCGACTGGAGAAGTTCAACTTTGAACCTTGTTAGGGCATCCATTCAAGAAAGTTAATAACGGAGACCATTTGAAAAAGTATTATACATAGAAGGTGAGAAACCATGTTGGAAAAATTAGCAGAAAAATTGCCAACAGGGACCGACCAGAGATGGAAAGGCAAATATAACAGTCTGGTCAAATTCAAAAAATATAGACTAATCACATTATTAAGAAAATAAATCCTACTTATATTAATAAACCAAAGTCAGTTATAAAATTCAAGTAAAGAAATACAGGTATAAGAAACCTCTAGAGGGAAAGATAAGTATTAAATAACTTTCAAAGCCTCAAAGAAAAGAAATGAAAAGAAGAATGGAGAGAGAAAGAAGCCCCTATTCGAGCCATAGATGAAGCAGAAGAAAACATGGTCAACGCACCACTCCATATACTAACTTAAGACAGATCCTCATGAAAAGATAGTCAATTGATTGAGATAGATCCCAATCAAGAAAGTGATATTCAAGCGATTGTGGTTATCATGTAAAAGGGGGGAAGTACAAAAAAATGGAGGCATGGACTAGCTATCAAGAACATCGACTAAGTAGATCCGACAAGACTCAAGAGAAACAGTCGGTTGATCCATATACCAACCACACATCAATAGAGGAGACCTAGTCAGCCGAACACAAGAAAACACCGACCATGAAAAAATTGACTCCAGAAAAGATGGTGCATTTAGGTCACGGCAAGAAAGGACTGGCGAGAATGACATAAACATTAATGACCGACGCAATGGAGAAAACCATTGTGTATCCCCCAATATAACTATCATTTTCCTCAACACATACGATAACCAATTGCAGAACACTTCAATTAATGATCAACAGGACCCACATGAATGTCAACTAACCAATAACCTAGACATCCACTCATACGAGTCAACCATATATCTAATAATTATGACAAAAGCACACGAATCTAGGGAACAACTAGATGCATTTAATCCAAATTTTCATCTACCGCCTATAAATTTGGAAAATGCATACGAATTTTCCTCACTATTATTGTCTCCCTCGTAGTTGAGTATAGAGTCGACCTCCCAACCAGGTGATCCTGCAACCTCTCCTGACTTGTTGAATACCATAGATATGGACTTACAAATGTCGAGAATGAGATGACAAGTCTCGGAGGTAATGAAAGGGTTGAGACCAAGACAAAGTTTCAACATAACAGCAACAACGCCATTGCAAATCCGAATGCAAAACATCTGGCAGTCGCAACTAGAGGAGATGGATCAGAGAAAGCAATGGAATTTTTTAATAGAATGGGGAATGGAGAATGGTTGTTGGAAGCCTAAAATCGAGTTCCTAGCAAAGGCTGAAATCAAGCACATGTTGGGAGCACCACAAGTCGCCAACTTAGGGTGATGGAAGGAAGAAGCAACAAAGTTTATTGTTAGCTTCTTTCATCAGGGATGCATTTGGCTTGACCAACCCATAGCAATAACAGACGGGATTATTCACTGAATTACCAATATTCCAAAGACGGGGATCAGAGTCTCGAAGACATCAAATGCTAATCATTGGATGCATTTTTTAACTGGGTCGACAATAGCCAAAAATTCCAAGGGACTACTCATCAACAAAATCACCAACCTAAGGGCAAGGAGGACTGCCAGAATTGTATTTATGTGCTTCACACCAGTCGGTCAGGCGTCGAATGCCAAGATGATGATGATAGAATCAATAGGCCAAGTCTTTAAGAAAGTGGAAACTTTCAACTAGTCGAAGTACCTGGACGACATCATCCAAACTAACTGCAAAGAGTACCAAGAATATGGTAAGGCTATTAAGTTCCCCTATTTATTAATCTGGATAGAAATGGAGCAGTACATTCCATTTGGGGATCATGTATTCACAATCAAGAAATTCCCAGTGATGGAAAAGTATATAATTTTTTCAACAAAACAAGCAGTTGCTTTTGGTTCGATGACACCCCAAGAAATGTTTCAAATATGGGTCGAAAAATTGAAAGATAGTTCACATAGGTAGTGGGTCGAGAAACCAGTATGTAGGGCCTTGCTGACTCCTTGCCACATTCAACTAGAACTCAATTGCACCAAGATTTGGTGCAGAGTCGAGTCGGCCCCAGAACCGAAGGAACTTCAATATCAACCGATGGAAAAAGAAATATTCATGGAGCTAGAAAGACAGACAGACCAGGAGATAGAAATTCCTCCTGAAGTTAACCAATCAGGATTTCCCTTGATTCTTCCTCTTACCTATGGAGAGTACGAGGAGGAAACATAAACAAATATTTATGCAATTTCCTTTGTCGAAGACTTGGAAGCCCTATAAATCATCCTCGCAAATCCATCATCAGGAAAAAGAAAGCAGCCAACAAAAAAGGACAAAGGTGAAAAGGCTATCAGAGTCGAAGAATTAGCCATCAAAATAGAAGAAATTTGGAAGAAAAATTTTCAGTCGAATGAAGGTATTGACTTGAATGACCCCATTATCCAAGAAAAAATGACTAGCATTACAAGAAATATCACTGAGAAAATAAAGAAAAAAGAGTGGCAGACTCGACAAGAGACAACTATGATGAAGAAGATCTACAGTCCATCGATCGAACCTGGGATGAAAGAAGCTATGGAAAAAGTTGAGGTATAAAAGCATCAAGTTAAGAAAATTAAAAGTACAATCTGACAGATTTAAATAAGAGTCAATAAGAAGAAGACCCTTAAGGCACAAACCACCATTGTTACTCTAGTATAGGTCACAACCAACCGCACAGAATGGGAACTCATGCCGAGGTTAATACAAGGAAAGAAAAGAATGACTGAAGCAACAATTGACTTAAAAAGAGACTCACCTCCAGCCGAGCCAGTAGCCATAGTAGAAGAACGACCATCAAAGAAGAAGAAGAGATAACTTATAATTATTGATTCGTTAGAAGAAATAGAGTTTGACCAACTATCTGAGTCAGTCGATGAGGAGATTGAGATCAACCACTTAGAACAACAACAATCAGTTGAAGAAATGCCAGTCTAGTCGGTGCACCCGATCGAGTCAGTTAAACAGCAAGAGTCAGTTGACCAAGTACAAAAGCATTCAGTCCATCCATTTGAAGATGAAGAGCATCTGATTGTCCAGCAAGAAGTCAATCTACAGGAAGGAAAAAACCAGGAAGTTGACACCCATGATGCTAATATTCATAAACCAGGGCCAATCGACATAATGACAAGCATATTGACACAACCAGAACAAATAAATGAACAAGAAAATTTAGGAGATCGACATATGGAGCATAGATGATTTTAGGGGCTAAATTTCGTGAGTGGGATAATTTTCCATGGTTTTTCCCAAAAATAGTTTCGTCATTTTCCATTTTTTCTAAAACGATTCTCCAAAATTCCATAGAATAAAATTATTCTACCTCAAAAATCGCCAAAATTTTAAAGAAATTATATAAAATTCTTAGAAATTTGAATGTTTTTACAAAACTATCGCCAAACATTTTATATTTTGCATATTAAGGAGTAGTAATATTATCGCATGTTTATACATTTTAATACAAATTTCCATCCTTAAAATCATCCCTGATATGGAGGAAACTATTCCACAGAACCACCCTGTTAGTCCAAAAAAAGACAAAGATCAAGATATAGAAGAAGGGTCGACACATGATCATCAACCTCCATTGCAAAAAGAAATGCAAGAAACACGACAAGAGGAATCAGAAAAAGTAGAAATTGTCCAGCTGCATAACCCATCTATACAACAACAGGCTCATTCCTCTACATAGTAGAGATAAAAAATTTAGCATAAATATAGATGGTCGAAAAGACTTCAAGAAAGAGTAAGAAAAAACAATCGTTGAAAATCACCCTTAAGATGACCCAACCAAATAGCCCATCGGGCTCAATTGTTGAAACTACTCTAGACCTGAACACAACATCATACCAACATCTCTTCGACTTACATGAAGTAATCTCAAAAGAATCAACAAAGAGATGGAAAAAATCATTAAATAAGGAAGTCGGGTATCGAAATTAAAATAAGATAAAAAAAATGTTGCAGGAATGCAGAGAAGAGGTCAGAAAGTACTTGGGAACATAGCAACGACTGGAAGTAGAGAACTCCTTGGCAAGGTTTAAAGACTTGATTGAAAGGATGATCAAAGTTAATATATAAATCCAACAACAAATTGAACTTCTTCAAAAGGATAAGGAAGATGTACACCAACAATTTAGCATAGCATCAACTGAGATTCAAAGAATCCGAGAGAAGACATCCATGACCATGGTGACAGAATACAACAACCTTAAAGGTTCCAGACAAAATGTTGAAAAAATTTCCAAGCATGCCACAGTGCTAAACTCATTGGTAAGTGACTAGCCGAACCATTTTGCATCCACATTCAGCAAGTGCAAGATACAAAAAGCAGCAGTCGAAAGCATAGAAAATGCAAGGACTTGTTAGAAAAACAGGATCACAGAGCAATACAATAAAATAAAAATGCGTAAATAAAAAATAAAAAAAAGATACATGATACAATAGATACATAGACATATGTGGTTCACCCAGTGTGGGCTATGTCCACTAGAGAAATTTCCAGGTCGTTCCTTTTTATTATCCAGCAAAATGAAGGGATACAACCTACAACACACTCGTTGTAACTTCCTCTTCTTTCTCTCGCATACTCCCCTCTCAAAATACAATATTCAGAATAACACACAGCTGCAATACAATTCCCTCATAAAATAGGGTTGCCTTCTAGGGAAAAAAACCCTAACATAACTTCTATCGTCGTATCTGCGACCTTATAATGAATAGTCCAGATTGACTACAAAATTACAATATTTGAATTGCAAAAAACAAAAACTTCTATCCCCCTCATTGTCGGGGGGGGAATGAATTGTGTATCCTATAGTTTCTTTGAACTACATATGAATTAGGAAGACAATTAGGCTCCACAACCAACAATCTCCCAATTGGAGATTGATCACAACAACTCCACTTCTGTTGTACATGTTGGGATATGATTCACCTTGGACCTAGAAAATTTTTCATATTTACCTTCATGCTTGAAGGCCAAATGAAACTAAGCAGGAACTCAATTTTTACCTGGTTACTACCTTTTTTAACATGTCTGCAGGATTTTGGCTAGTATGTATCTTTTCCAACTCAAAATGTCCATCTTCCAAGACGGATCATATCAAATGGTACCTGAGTTGTATATGCTTAGTCTTAGAATGGAAGATTGAGTTCTTTGCAAGATGAATGGCACTCTCGTTGTCACAGTACAACCTGTTATTCTCCTACTTCTTTCTCAATTCCTCCATAAAATTTTGTAACCAAATCATTTGTTTACTAGCTTTTGTAGCAGCAACATACTCTGCTTCCATTGCTGAAAGTGCAACAACTTTTTGCGGTTTTGAAATCCAACTTAATATTGTTCCACATATAGTAAAAA
This sequence comes from Picea engelmannii, assembly GCA_009831015.1. Lineage (NCBI taxonomy): Eukaryota > Viridiplantae > Streptophyta > Pinopsida > Pinales > Pinaceae > Picea > Picea engelmannii. The sequence goes on along the minus strand of ML781126.1, from coordinate 184,420 downwards.
CATACCTTGTGGTGCTCCTCCTGCTATCTTTATCACCTGCCATATTTGAATCAAAATATCTCTGTAGAATAGTGTATGGACCTCCAAGACATAATGCATGAGTACTAGTACCTCTCAAATACCTAAGAATCCACTTTATTGTCTCCTAGTGTTCTTTACTTGGATTTTTCATATACCTGCTCACAACTCCCACTGCATGTGCAATATTTGGTTGTGTGCACACCATAGCATACATCAAGCTACCAATTGTTGATTAATAAGGGACCATGGACATGTATTCTATCTACTCCTATGTCTTGGGACACATTTCCTTGGTTAATTTGAAATGGTTGGCCAAAGGTGTACTAACTGGTTTTGCATTCTCCATTCTAAACCTCTCCAACATCTTATCTATGTACTCACCCTGAGACAATGTCAATTTGTGTTTTTTCATGTCTCTTGTTATTTTCATACCAAGGAATTTCTTTTCAACACCCAAATCCTTCCTCACAAATGAATTAGATAATTTGTTTTTAAGCACCTTTATATCATGCATGTTAGACCCTGCAACAAGCATGTCATCTACATACAATAGCAAGATAATATAGTTTCCACTTTCTAGCCTTTTAAAATAAACATAGTGATCAAAATGACATCTACTATAACCTTCTTCTGTCATAAACATGTCAAACTTCAAATACCACTGCCTTCGATCTTGCATTAGGCCATACAAGCTCTTCTTCAACCTGCATACCAAATTATTCTTTCTTTTGACCTCATACCCCTGTGGTTGTTGCATATAAATATCTTCCTCCAAATCCCCATGGATAAAATTTGGTTTTACATCTAATTGTTCAACATGCAAATATTCTACTACCACAAGACTCAAAATAGTCCTAATTGAAGTCATTTTAACAAGAGGAGAAAATATTTCATCAAAATATATATCTTTATTTTGTGCTAACCCCTTTACAACAAGTCTAGCCTTGTACCACTTTTTTCCTCCATTTTCTTTCTTCAACCTATAAACCCATTTATTCTACAATGCTTTTTTTCTTGTAGGCAACTAAACCAAGTCTCAAGTCTGGTTATTTAGCAAGGAATGCATTTCCTCTTTCATGCCTTGCTCCCACTTATTTTTAGTGTCTACCTGCATTGTCTCTTCATAATTTTTTGGTTCACTAGAATCAGTCAACAATAAATAATACAATGAAGAAGAATATCGTTCAGGGGTCTACTTAACCTGGTAGATCTTCTAACAACACTTGCAGGATTTTGAGGTACCTACTACTCATGTTGTTGTACATTTTGATTTTATGGTAGATTTGGAATTTCTTTTTCAGTGATCTCATCAAGCACTATGTATTTTATGTTTTCCTTTTCCTTTTCTTGTTTCTTTCCCTGCAACTGATCCTTATACATGACCTTTTCATTGAATACAACATCTCTACTCCTAATAATTTTTTGGTTTTCATAATCCCATAAGCGATAACCAAATCATTAACACCATATCCAATAAAGGTACACTTTTTGGATTTTGTCTCAAGCTTTGTTCTATTTTCTTTATCAATATGGACAAATGCTTCACAACCGAAAGTCTTCAAAAATGAATAATTTACACTTTTTCTTGTCCATACCTCCTCTGTAATGCCACCATCCAAAGAGCTTGAAGGTCCTCTGTTTATTAAATAAACAGTAGTATCTACATCATCTTCCTAGAACTGTAAGGGAAACCCAACATTCAATCTCATACTCTTAGCACGCTCCATGATTGTCCCATTCATCCTTTCTGGCACACCATTTTCTTGTGGTGTTCCTGTGTAGTGTCCCCAAGGTCGAGCCCCGTTACAAATCATGTTATATGCAAAAGAATTGTAAATGTGTTCTATAGGCTGGTGAGCCAAGTTTTGCATAAGTTGTAGGCTTATGTGTTTTGATAGGCCAGGGAGCCTAAGTGTTGAAGGCCAGGAGCCTGTTGATGTACTTGTATGTATGCAGATCAATTAATA
>ML781126.1:120419-138229 GCA_009831015.1 Picea engelmannii | reverse complement strand
ACTACACATATTATATAAATATATTATCAAGGAAAAAAAAAGCTAAATGCAATTTGGACATTTGAAAAAAAAATTACAAGTTAAATGAGTACATCAATAAAAAATAACATACTAACCTTGCAAGTTCAAAATCCGAGCTATGTGGATCGAGAATTGGATTTGTTCAACCAGTGGGTGACGGAAAAAATAAACAGCTCAAACAAAATCCAAGAACAGTGTCGCAACTATAGCAATTGTGTCGCAAAGTCTCTTAGAGTCACGTATATAGAGATAAAATAGTCAACTAGCCGTTAACACCGACCAATGAGATAGACAAAATTTTCATCGCTATTGCCATGAAAGTTTGTCGCTATAGCGACGAAAATCCTGACTAGGTTATATTTAGATTTTTTTCGATATTACGATGAACTTTCGTGGCAATAGTGACGAAAATCTCGCCTTGTTTAAAAAAAATATGAAACTAGTGAAAGCGTGGAAAATTTTCGTGGAATAATCCGCCCATATGTAGTAGTGACAATAAAAAGAAGGATGTTCTAGATAAAAGTGTAGAAAATATCGATAAAATACCCTCGTACGCAACAGACAAAAATCAGCAGCCCCCGAATCCTTCTCCCACACCACAAAAGAGGTTTAACATGCCACCATTTCTATTAACATTCGAAATCTTTAATAGAAATGTGCATAATTGTATGGTGGACTCTGGGGATTCATCAAATGTGATGCCTTTGTCAGTTTTTCAGAACATCAATGTTGAAGTTAAGCCATCTAATATGAAAATCATTCAACTAGATAGAACTAATGATATCGTGGTTAGGGAGCTTAAAGATGTTTTGATCAGGTTATCATCCAATCTAAAAGTACATCAGGTGATCGACATAGTAGTAGCAGATATTCCAGAAGTGTATGGTATATTCCTCAACGGGGATTGGTTTGAACAAATTCATGGTTATTTTGCTACATATTGGTCTCACTTGTGGTTTCCATTCAATGGTCAGCCGAACAAACTTAGGGTCAACAGGGAACGTTATCTGAAATATACAGCTACATATCTTAATGATCCAAACAAACCTTTTGTCCCAAGTGTGAATGCATTAGAAAATCAAGGTATGAATACCTTGTTTGGGAACTTTGTTGTTGAAATATCTATTATTGCATACCCTAATCAGCAATCTAAAATATCATTCTGCACTCAAGTAATGGCCTCAGATCATAATGTGAATATTGTAGATAGTTGTGAGAATGATGGAATTTGGTCTTTGTACTTTGATGGGTCTAAATCACGAGAAGGAGTCAGTGTCGATTCTTTATTGATAGATCCCAAAGGTAATAAGACATTCATTGCTTGTATATTAGAGTTCGATTGCACAAATAATACAGCAGAATATGAAGCTCTCTTGTAGGGACTCAAGAAAGTCATTGACCTTGACGTCCAATGCCTAATTGTATTCGGCAATTTTGAAATTGTAGTCAAGAAGGTAAAAAAGACATTCATTGTGTATCCGTTCATCTCAAAAACTACCATACCAAGGTATGGAAATTGATTAATAGATTTCTCGCCTTTAATATAAGTTCTATCCCTAGATCTAGTAATTTTGAAGCAGGTTTGTTGGCAAGTGTAGGATCAAAATTATTGCCTATTGAAGGTTTCTCTCCTAATTCATTTTCTGTTGAATTAATATTCGGGCCATCAATTCCAGATAATATCACTAATTGGCGGGTATTTGACGATGATCAACAGATCATACTTTTTTTGCATATGGAAGACACTTTCCAAGGTGATGTAATCGACAAAAACACTCATGATGAAAATCTTCACAATTTTACGGTAATATTTGATCCATGATCAACTAAAAGTTCATCTGACATGTTAAATTCTATCCCTAAATTTGTTATCAGATTAGAAAATTTTTATGATTTACATGACAAATTTAAGGGAGTAGTTAACTGTAAAATGAATAGTTCCTCGTTGCAATATGAAACTGTAAACTTAGGAACACATGATCAACCCTAGAACATTAATTTGGGCATAGGGTGCACACAACAAGAAAATTAAGCATTTATTAACCTGTTTAAATAATTTAAAGATGTGTTCGCTTGGATTTATGAGGATCTGAAAACATTTGATCCAAATATCATACAACATGTAATCCCCATGAAGCCTCAAGCCCAATTGTTCCATCAAAAACTAAGAAAGATGCACCCAAAGTTAGAGCCCACAATCAAAAAATGATTGAATAAGTTTTTAACAACTAAGATCATCTTTCATGTTTGACATACCTAATGGGTGTCCAATTTAGTCCCAGTAAGGAAGAAGAATGGGGAAATACGATTTTGTGTCAATCTCTGCAACTTAAACCGAGCCTATGATAAGGATAATTACCCCGTTTCTCCCATGGAAGAGATCTTACAATAGGTATCTGGTTCTGAAATACTATCCTTATTGGATGGTTTTTCGGGATACAACTAGGTCCTGATGTCCCCATCAGATCAGCTTAAAACTACATTCTGAACCCCTTGGGGCACTTATGCTTATCGTAAAATGCCTTTCAGACTAATTAATGTTGGGGCCACTTTCCAAAGGGCCATGGATATTGCTTTTCGTGGGCTTATAAATCAATTGATGGGTTTCTATCTGGATGATGTTACCGTCTTCTCAAAGAATAAAAAAAATCACTTATGTCACCTAAGGAGTTTATTGGAACGTTGTCGTAAGTATGGCATTTCGTTAAACCCTAAGAAATCAATCTTCATTGTTATCAGGGAAATTTTCTTGGTTTTATAGTATCAAAAAATGGAATGATGATAGATCCTGAACGAATGCAAGCCATAGCCAATATTTCTCCTTCGTCATCGAAAAAAGCTATGTAATATTTTCTTGGTAAAATAAATTTTTTCAGGCGTTGTGTGCCTAGTTTTTTCGATATGGTTAGACCCATGCAAAATATGATAAAAAGGACATTTTTTTAAAATGGGGATCGCAAGAAAACCACACCTTTAATTCCATTAGACAAGCTATAACAAAAGCTCCATATTTGAGTTAAAAGGAAACCATGTCGAGGCTATGAATGCTTGCTGGAAGCAGTGGCCATGCCTGTGGTATCAAATTCCTACTCATAAACTCTCATGACTCATGGGGGAAACCATCTTTCAGATCTCAATCCTTAAAAGAATTTTTTTCACCAATTTGTGAATTGTGGCTAAACCAGTTTATCATATGCCAGCAGGGCTAATATCATTGTTGTACAGACCAAATGAGAAACTCTCAGAGGAAACTTGAATATCTGACAAGCCGATGCTTTTAGTCTTCATGTTGTGATGTTTTCACCAGGACAGAGATAACTGCTTCGACCAGTGAGTCGTTATTTGTTGGCTTCCCAACTAGCATCTTCTTTTTCATTGTCATTTGAAATACAAAATCAATTCTTATACTCACTGCCTGGTATGTCTATATGTGTTAGATTGGCTGATTTTATTTTGTACAAAGGTGTGATTGTTAATGCCAATCAGTCTTGTTTGAATTCTTATCATTTTCGTGAGAATCTGTTTGTGTCAATTATTGATCATTTTCCATCTTCAATTTCATGACTGTAAAGCATGAAATTGAAGCTTCTTTTCGTGCAAATCGTTGATCGAACTATTGTGACATTATCCTTTTACATGAGTTAAAGATTATTGTTTGTTTTCTTTAACTAATCTAAGGTCTGAATAAGAAGATCCTTGAAATATATTTTAAATGGAAGGTCTACGAATTATGTTGAACAACCTAAGTAGACTCACTTCCTACAAACTAAGATCAATTTTAAAAGGTTTGGGTTTGATCTAACCAACTTATGAATTTGAATGTCAAGCTTGAACTAAAGCATTGATTAAAACTATTGATTGATATGGAAGATACGAGGTTCATTTAAAACCTTACCTCTCTAAACAGTCTCGACATAACATTTTGACACCCACCATTGTCATCTCACGACACGATGTTAATAATGTCCACTTAACATGGTCTAACCTTTCGTTTGTCACATGAATCATTACTCTGCGTGGTGTTAATGTCATCGAAATTGGATCAATAGTTCGTGGCAGGTCGCGAGGGTTTCAGGGTTTGTTAGTTTCGAACCTCTCTATCCTCTGGTCTATAGGAGGTAATCATAACTTGGAGTGGGAGATAATGGTAGAGCATCCTCAAACCCTCGAGTGTTTTTTTATTTTTAGGTATGTTCGTTCGGCCTCCTTCGTTGTTTATGGGCTTGGTTTGTTGCAATTACAACGCTTTCCCCTTGATGAATTTTTTTTTTGTATTTTTGGTTTTACCTATGTTGAGTTTATGGTTCTCGTAGTTAGGATACAGCTGAATGGCCGGAAAACCTTGTTGTCCCATGACGATGCAATGGGTAGACTTGCCTAGGTCGGTTGGTTAGAGTTTATCCAGTCATTTAATGGTTTTAATTTAGAAGTGGCCAGGGAATTCGCCAATACTTTTGATGGTGCCAAAGCCAAAATTGGGGATGTTCAGATACAGGTCACAGAGGAATTCATTGCTAAGGCAACGAGTCTTCCTTAGAAAGGTGACAGGTGGTTTCAAAACATGAGGGTAACCAACATTCCATGGTGGTCTCTGTTGGCATCCAAGAAGTCGCAATACCACATAAAGGGTATGCCTTTAGAGATTTTTAACACCAGTTGGCACAGTCTATTGTTGATAATCAAGCAATTCATTACCTGTGAAGGTCGCTACGGCCTAAATTTCTATGTTCACATATGGTTGCTTATGGTGTTTCAGGGGTTTATTTTAAATTTTCCCTTCTACTTACTTAGAAGCCTGCAAAAAATGTCAAAATTTTATCAACGACCAAACCCTAACTCTAATACCAACTTGTTTCACCAAGGCCTAATTTTCATCTTGGTCGATTTTCATCTGGTTAGCACAGGAGACACTTAGCAAGGTTTTCTGGTAAGAAATGAATTCTTACCCCTGCAAATTGACCCCATCATCGATTTAATGCAGGGTGCTGAAGATCCTTTCTCTCCCAAGGCTTCGCCTAATTCGCCTCATGATTTTTAAATTGAGATTTAGATTCAAAATGACCCTATCGTTTCACCTGATACCCAAACATAGGTTTTTCCTATGGCGAGAATGGTGCCCAAAATACATGGGTTTGTGCCTAAGAAACCTTTAGAAGTTGTCCTCATTCATTTGAGAAACCATTCATTAAATGTTGATGATCAGTCACAATCTTTGAGACCAATAGTCAGGGAGAAACATAAAGAACAGGGTAAACAATCTAGGCATTTACAGGAGGTATGTGAGGTCGAGTTTAAAAACAAAAGGAATGGCCGCATCTTGTCTAGAATGATAAGGAATAGGAATAAATGAAGGAATGATCCCATTCAAACAATTATGATAGACGATCAAAATTCTGTTGAAGGTACAAGTTTAGACTTTGTTGAGGATAGTCATCCCCAGTATGAATTTGTTTCTAATTTTCCCCCGTTCCTCCAAGACTGTGAGGGATTCTCAGGAATTCAAGCTGGTCTAAAAGCCAAATTGGTGCAAGAAAATCCCTCAGACTCAAACCACCAAGAATTGTTCCCAAATTTAGAACATGTTTGTTGTCACGAATGCTTAGCGTGGGCCCATAGGTATTACACAGACGTCCCTTATTTGCAAATGCGCCTTAATCAGGTTATGAGGCCAAACAAGGAACTTGAAAGAGACAATCAGGAGTTGAGGTTTGAAATACAACAAAGTGTTCCTCAGACAAACAAGAAATCCAGGAAATCTTGAGATATTATTATTAATAAGTCAACAAATGTCAATGCTATTATGAGATCAGAGATGCACGAATCCTCATTTTCCAATGTTTAATTTGGGTAATTAAATCTACGTTTTTATTTTTATTTGAATTATTTGTTAAGCATTAGTTGTTGCATTGTTTTTTTACTAGCTACAGAATCAAAGATTTTGTAGCTTGTCTTAATTTAGTTAATGTGATTTTTAATTGGATTTTAATTTTATTTTCAGGTCTCAAAAGGAACGAGAAGATGTCCTGTGCACTGCTTGGTTAATCAAGACCATGAAGTACCTTTGTTTTAAAGTAACATCTATTTAAAACAATTCAAAATATAATTTTGAATGATTGTTATAACAAACTTTTATAACTTGTTATAAACATTATCATTATAAAGTCAAATTAGTATGTAGTTTTAAAAACACTCTATTTTTGAAGATTTACCTCTATCATGTGGATATGAGAAGTAGATAAGTATGGTGTTTAAATACTCGGTTAGCTTTGATATCAGACATGGTGAAAATTTTGAGAGATGGACTCGTGAATATTTTATTGAAGGATATAGAATCATGCTTTAACCAAGGTTTTTGTCCTGCAAGTTAAAGAGTTCAGTTTGTGTTATAATATTTTAGTGTTATGATTTATATTCTTCAAAGTAATTGATTATGAATTGATTAAAATTATCTTTAGTTTGTTTTATCAATACATGGTTCATTATTATCATCCATGCATTAATTATTTCAATCTTTTAACAGTCCATGATTCCAAATTGTATAGTTTCAGGTGATTGTATTATTTTGATGCAAATCTTGAACTATATTGAATTTGTTCATATACTTTGAGTTTGCACAGATCTATTTGTTCAATGGAAATTTATTTCTTAATGTGAATGGTCATTTATATTCTCACTTGAGATTAACAATACAAAAGTTGTCCTTTTTGTATTATGAATGAGATTGGAATTGTCAAAGTGAAGTGACTTTCTCTTGGCATTTCCATAATCTTAGAATTATACAACTGTCTGCTATAGATTTCTCTTAACAGGAAGATTGCAGGAGCAGTTTGGTACGAGAAGACACAACCATGATTTCTCCTTTAACACTGGCCAGTTTTGGGTTAGTAATTTTTCTTCTTTGTTATTTGATCTATGAATGTAGATTCACCTTTAAACTTAAATACTTTGTTTATCTAAGTCAGAACATTATCATCTACATTCACTCTTTCCTTTTCTTTTCTTTTATTTTCAAAGGTAAAAGTAGATTAGTAATTAATCTTAGATCTATTTACATTGTGCCTGAGATTTGGTTCTCTTTTATAAACTTAGTTTCCAAGGTTTTTTCGCAAATCTTGCAATTTGTACATTTGTACACTTTGTATATACAGAATATAAATGTACATAGTAGATAATTAAGTTTGTTATTTTATTTTACAGTTTAGATTATATCCCTTTATCGGCCAACGGAGCCGTAAAACCCGTCAGGGTGAGTCACCCCAAACGGATTAGGTTACTTAGACAACTTCGGACCGGACTTTCCCTCATAGTTGACAGTGTGTTCACATATTCCCGTCAACAAGGTCACGGACAAACTAGCAAACAAAAAAAATATGCATACAGCATGAATGAAGGTGACAATTTTGATAATTATAATTTTTTTGGGTCAACAAACCAAACTAGTAATTATATTTAGCAAAGTGAATAAATATGTACATCAACCACTTTATTGTTGGTCTGTCGTTAGGGAAACTAGACCAACAACAGTGTAGCAAATTATCTGTCCATTTCGTTTGTGCTAAGTTTTGAAATAAAACCAAAATTATACATCTAGAAAAGAAGTTCGAATATCTAGTTGTTTTGATATCTTGATTCCATATAGTAAAGTAAAAGCAGCCTAAAAAGTTCAAAAAATCGATCATTCCAAGGACTAGTTAGGAAAGAGGCCACCTCCCTTCTCATGGCCTGCATGATCCAGAGGCCTGGGGGAGTTGGCATTTTGGTCTTCCTCATGACGTTCTTGGTTCTTCAAGTGAGCCTAAATGTCTTGGAGTTGTTGATGAACCTTCACTAGCTGCTCTGTAATTTCTTCCTTGTCCTCTTCGTTATTCAACATAATCTTTCCTAGGAATGTTTTGGTATGCCAATATAAATCGACTGCTTTTAGAAATTTGGTATCTCTTGTGTGTGAGCTTCCCATGTTAGGAACCCAGTTGTCAATTTTGCATCAATCTACCAATCGTGCATTTTGGCGGGCTCGTGATGAAACTTAGCTTCCATAGAGGCGAGTGTGGCCTCGATGCATGACGAAATTTGTTGCTAAAATTCGTTGGTTGTTTCTTGAGTTGAGAACATCATTCGAGGCTTGGCAGGCTCAAGACTTACATTACTGGAGGACAAGGGGTCGAGATGGATTCTGCATCCTTGACGATATTCCCTTGAATATCCTTGGGCTTGTGGCATCTTTGCAGGTTTAACAATTTACACAAGAGCCGAATGTGCCTAAGGATCCCACATCTGTTGGGAGGCCGCAAAATTCTTCAACACTAAGCTGCTTGGAAGATTGTCACTCACTTTTTTTAAATAATGACCAAAAATCACAATTACATTCCAACTTGAAACCATAATACCTGTGGGACGAACAGTGTGATCATTAGTGTAATGTTGCCTCATGCTATGATTATCCATCAGATTATGTTTCTCAAATGTTTGTCAATGTCGTCGTACCAAGGAGTAGATGGCCAAGTACCCGCTAGTACATGGAATGGTGCCTCACATGAACTAAACATCATTTGCAGTAACCTCACCACTGCTATTCACCAAATGGGGAGTCTTCGTGTTGCCAACAATTCTATCTTGGATGCTTCTCGAAGGGGCATCTCTCCCGTTGTCTTATGTCCATGTCACCCCATCTACAATAATTTGATAATTATATTACAACAAACATACCATCTCATATATATTTATATGTGTGTGTGGTATAGTGGAAGATATGTTGCTCTCTAATTGAGAGGCTATGGGTTTAAATGTGCTTTTATATGACACTTCGGAAGTCGAAGTTATCCAATTCTACATATTTCATTGTGTACTATATATATAAATATAATAATAATAATAATTTTTTTTTAAGGTCACGGCCAAGCCACACCAAATTGGTGTATAAGACCCCCTTGTTTGTGGGACAAGAGAGCCCCCTCCGCCCAACGATTTGACTGGTAAAGTCTATGGAGATATACATACCTTACCCCCCTCTGAATTTGAACTTGTGACCTCTTAAGAGGAAACACATGTTCTTAACCATTAGGCCCACTCAAGCTATATAATAATAATCTATTTTTAAGGTCACGACCAAGCCACCACACCAAATTGGTGTATGAGACCCCCTTGTTTGTGGGACAAGGGACCCCCCTACGCCCAATGATTTTACTGGTAAAGTCTACAAAGGTATACATACCCTACCCCATCTGTATTTGAACTTGTGACCTCTTAAGAGGAAACACATGTTTTATATATATATATAACTTTCATTTTAAAAATATTATTTATAAATTTAAAAAATGAGTGAATCATCATTTAAATTTAATATTGTGTATAATAAAATGCTAATTCTAAAAATGTTTTAAACTTTGAATCCATTTAAATCATTAAAAATATTTTTAACTTTAAATCCATTTAAATCAATAAAATTCAAAAATTAGATTTTTTAATAATTGAATTTAAATGGCTCACATAAAAACTACTACAAAATTCAGCCTACATTCAACTTTTCACGTGGTTCCTCTAGGAAAATTCTATATTTTATTTTTTCTATTCCCTCAAACGGAAAGGAAAAGATAAAGGAAGGTAGATAGAGACTCTACCCAACTATGTTTTTTTTTTTTTTAATGAGTAGCGAAACTTCCATTGAACCTGCGAATGCTTAATTCTTCGAAACGTTTGGTACCCATTAGATCACTCTTTGATTGCTGTGGGGTTCTTGAACCTTCTTCTTCACAAATATGATGTTGTTTTTCTTGGAACGTATTTGTTATTGAATACATACTAGTAAGCATTGCATAATGTGAATGTTCTACTCAATTATTTTTGGATATGTAGAAAAGAATTGACTCATCCCTTAGATTGGAACCTCATAGGTAATGAAAAAAATGCACTTTGCACTAATAGGCTTATATCACTTAATGTGATATAACATGACGTTGATTTGAGTGGTAATGATGATGCCAAACACCATGCCATGTCTTTGGAATGAAAATTCTTTCTAAACATTCACATTCATACATGCATATTTTCAAAATGATAGATTACCGTATAAGAAAATTGGAAATTCCTCCACAATTTTACGAATCTTAAAAACATACTTTATTTGTACATACATTACTCAGACTCTACTTTAAGGTTGAGCTTCTCTGCAATGAGAGAGAGGCCCGACTTTTTCTTTGTGGAACGACAATACTTTGGCTTTTGTCATTTCAAGTTACATATCAATAATGCCAAGCATTTTTTCTTTGATGGTGTTGAAATATTTCAACTTTTTGTCATGTCATGTGATATATAGATTCTGTTAGTGGACTCCACTGTGTTATCATTTCAACTTTTTGTCATGTCACGAAAAGATCTATAGATTCTGTTAGTGGACTCCACTGTATTATCATTTCAAACACCATGATAATGCCAAACACTTTCTATTTATCATGGATGATGTGAAACAGGATTCCCAGTTTTCTTGTGGATGAAGAAAGACTTTTGCTTTTGTCATGTCAAACACAACAATCAATGTGGAAATACTGTACCTTTTGTTTGTGTCAGATATAAACTTTTGACAGAAGACATCAAAGATTAAATCGATGTCGGCCATCACACTTTCGTATCGGTTGTCTGAAGCACATGTTCTTTGTTAAATGAGAACTTTTGTCATTTCAAATCTAAACTTGACTTGACTGTTTATGAAGAAAAGAGAGTCATCTGAGAAAAATGAAGAAAAAACAAGATGAAGAAAATAAAAAATTAAAGAAAAGAGAGGTATAGAAAACAGGATGAATAAAAGAATAAATTAAAGAAAAGAGAAGAGTGTTATCATCTTTTAGGAATTCTTGTCTTCCCACGCGGGATTTATCTTTTTCTTTTCACCTTAAAGTGAAAGCAGAAGATAAACAACAGTAAGATATGAACATCAAACCGTAAGTCATATGCAAAGCAACCAGTACATGCATGAGAATTTTTTTAAAAGAATTAAAAAAAGGGAAAGGATGCCATGGACATTGCATTCATCATAATGTCTTGGATGGCTTGTACATCAAGATCCGAAGAAAAGGAATAATACGCCTTCTTTTCGTCAAAAAGGAGGATGAGATTATTAAGAAGAGGAGAACCGCGCTTTCGAAGAAGAAGAAGGATGAGGATGAGATTAGCAGACCGCGCTTTCGAAGGAAGATGAGGATGAGACCGAGGAGAACCGCGCTTTCAAACTCCTCAACAACTTATTCGATTCATCCCTTGTTCATTTGTTTAGTTGTGAAGTAGAAGAGACCGATGTCATTCTCAAAAATCTTCTTCCCTTACTTATTGCATTTGTGGTATGTTTGTCATAGCTTAACGCACAAGTTGATGAAATTAAAATTATCTGCACAACATAAAAACACGTCTCCAAGACCCAATGAATGCATTGAGCAACTCGGAGAGCTCTATGTCTTCTCCATGCCAATGGAACGGAATCTCCCGCAACACTGCATGCACTACATGTTCAGTGATAGAAATCAATCTGGAACTTTGCCTAACAAAATATGGACTTGTAAAAGAACAATTTTTCTAGTAAGTTCCCTTTTTCTATCACAAACCTGACTCAATTGTATGCCTTGAACTTAAACGATGATCCTCTATATTAGAGCTTAATACCCATAGAGATATTTGGCCTAAAGCAATAACAATCTGACTAGTAGGGTACCATCCAGTATCTAGGGTTTACCCCATGCCACCATAATTGATTTGAGTTTCAATAGTTTTGAGGGGGGAATGCGTCAAGGAATCAACAAGGTCAAAAATACATTTGAATTCCTCATCCAAAAGAATCAATGCTTAGGAAGCTTGCCCCCAGAAATTGGGCAAGCATTGCTCTTGCATAGAGTAGATGCAAGCAGTAATGGGTTCTCTGGAGAATTACCTGATGAAATTAGAAAACATGATCTTGTTGAACAACTTTTTTTTGTAGCATAACATGCTCTCTGTCCCTATACCTCATACATTAGGGTTCTATGAGGCTCTCGTTGAAATAAACCTTGCAATAAATTGATTGAAAGGTTTTATTCTTGCATCATTGGGATCCATACAAATAATCAAATCTTTGAACCTCTCTAACAATCAACTCAGTGGGAAAGAAACCTTTCTTCAATGAAGCTCAACTTGCTTGATTTTTCCAACAATTAGTTGATAAGGCCTATGCCAACGTAGTTGATTGCCTGGTAGGAAAACATAAATTTTTCTGGAAACATTGAGCTATGTGGAAATAAAGTCATTTCAAACTTCCTAAAGTCATGCCCTTTTGCTTCTTTTTTTTCAGAAGATTACATATAAGACTTGTCATTGCATGTACTAGTGTTGCAGTGGCATTGTTAATTCTTGTTATAGGATTCCTTTTGTATAGAATCCCTGTTTGAGATAGTATGGAAGCCCTATCTTAAGATACACAATCCTTTCATGGGTCAAACTTCATTGGTGATGGCATTCTCCATTGCTTGAAGGAAGAGAGCATGATTCATAGTGGGGGATCTAGAAAGGTATACAAAGGAGAGCTATGCGAGGGAGAATTTATTGATGTAAAGCAACTTTAGACCAATAATAATGCCACCAAGCTCAACCATAGCAAAGAGGCAATCAAATTTCGCCAATTGAAGATGGAAGTTGAAAGCTTGGGCTATATCAAAAATAAAAGTATAGTGAAACTCTATTGTCGCATTTCTAGCATAAATTCACACCTCCTTGTGTATGAATATATGAAGAATGGGAGTTTGTGGGACAGGCTACATCAGACAATCAGTGAAACATTGGATTCACAGACATATTATAAAACAACTCATGGACTGGCTTATTTGCATAATGATTATGTTTGTACTATTGTCCACAAGGATGTCAAATCCATTGATATATTGTTGGAAGAAGATTGGATTCATGCTTAGCTAATTTCAGTGTTGCAAAAATCCTTCAATCCTATGCAAAGGAAGTCTCAACAATGATTATTATTGGCATCCATGGCTACATAACTCTAGGTAATAAACCATTCACACTTTGTACAAGGGGTTAAGCAGAGTTATGTTTTAGAGTAGCCCAAAACATTTTCCATGCTAACAATTTAGAAGAATGAAAGTAACTGATAATCTACGATTTTGGGTTGCAAAGTATGTGTACCCATATAAGGTGAGTGAAAAGAGTGACATATACAACTTTGGAATTGTGTTGATGTAGCTTGTCACTTGTAGATAACCTATAGAGCCAAAATTTGGGGGGAACAAGGGCATTGTTAGTTGGATTTCTCATAAATTTTCTCCCAAAGAAAGCACATTTGAGGTGACAGATAGCAAGATACCTGAAATTTATAAGGAGAGCATTATTAAGGTACTCAAAATAGGAGTGCTCTGAACCAACCATCTTCCTGCTTTAAGGCCTTTTATGTGAGAAGTAGTGGATTTGTTGTTGGAGGTTGATGCATGCACTGCTTCCTCTTATTCAAGTATATTTTATTTGGAAATGGGCAAGCCATAAGAGTTTACATCCATTATGTAATTTTATTTTTGAAAGTTAGTTGATCAAGATTAATGACCACAAGAGGTTGTCAAAATGCATCTGGGGGAGTAAGTAGAAGGATGAAATTTCTCCTTGTGTGAAAATCATTGTTTCAAAAATTACCAGTTCAAACATTTGAATGTGTCCTATCAAATTTGATTCAAATTTGATTGTAATATAATGTTGCAAAAATAGTATGGAGAAGCAATATTTAAAAACAAAAAATGCATTTTTTTGAAATATATTGGCATTTGACATCACTACCTTGACATAGTTTACCCTGTGAGAGCTCTTATGTTGTTATTTTTTCTCACTTAAAGTCCTTGTCTCACTCTTCTCTGAACATTATTGCAAACACCACAAAGTTTTATTATGGAGCATACAATTAACTTTGGGAATTTAAATCGATGTCAACTTTTCATATTTACATCGAGGTCAACTTTTTATATTAAGAAGCCATAGTGGTGGTGTTAGGTTTATTCTTGACATACCTGTTGGTTGGGATGTGGTTCATAGGTTCAATTTGAGTTAAAGTTGGTTGGGATGTGGTTCATAGGTTCAATTTGAGTTAAAGTTTATTGAGTTTATAAAAAAATATTAGAATTTATATAATCTTTTAAATATATATGTATTTTTTTATTAATATATTTCAGTTTGATTGATTTGTGGAGATATACAAATTCAAAAAAATAATTTGAATTGAAAACAAATAAATGAATAAATTGTGAACAATGTTTTATCTTACAATTTGTATTTTTAGAAATGTTATAAATATTCATAAAATTTCGATCTTTTAATATATATATATATCTTTTGACAATTGATATAAAGTTCAATAATATATATATGAGTATGATGGGGCATTTTGTAGAAGAAAAACGAGTTCATACTAGCCACCATGACTGAATCCAAAATTGGGTAAGCTCCATTATAAAAATCACCCAAAAGCACTATAGAAATCAACACCGTGACTTAAAGAATATAATAATGTTGTTGAAAGTAGTCTAGGTAGCACAAACTCATTCATAACAATAAAATTTTGGCACAACTAACCAAATGCATAAACATTAACAAGCATAACTTACATAACCAACAAGATGAGGATCATTCCATGTGGGGGGTAATCATTTCCTTTGGGGGTGGTCTCCAACTATCATTGGTTGTATTTGGATCTAGGAATGTAGGCCTCTAGCTTTCATTACCCTACTTAAGATCCTTTGGAGGATTTTTTGTCTAAAACATGACAAAGGGTGAGTCATGGGAAGTTTTCATTTTGGTTTTGTGATGGATGGGGTTAGTCGTGGCGACATTCTCTCCTCTCACAGGGAACTTGACAACTCGTATTACATTCCTTCAAACCTCAAGGATTTCCTAGAACAAAACAAATGAGTTGGAGAGCATGGAAAATTTTAGGGGAAAAAATTTGCCCATGGGTGAAATTAAGAGGTTCCAAATTTTATTTCATTGAATTTTTTGCATTGCAGTGATTTAGTATCATTCCCTCCCACTTTATTTAAAAAAAGATTATATATAAAAGGTAAGCTCATGAAGATTTATGAGGGAAAGGAAAAAAAATTGGTTTCGCCCCATGAAATTTGAGTTGCACCCTTCCAATCGCCCTGATTTATAGGTATGGGGATTTCTTGAAGTGATTTCTCCCACTTCATGATCCGTAGGACCTTTTAATGACTTATGGTTGAGTTTTAATTTTGCATGCGTTAATTAACCATTTGAGAAAACTTAGTGAAAGAATGAGGAAAGAAGAGGAATTATGACAACCATATACACATTTGCAGATCTGAAATGAAATAATAGACAGCAAACCATAACACGCAGATTGATAACGGAGTTCGACACAACTTTGCCTACATCTTTGAGCCTTTGTCTCTGTGGGGAGGCTTCTTTATTTCTGTTCAAGAGCTCAAAAGTACATCGTTGCAATGCCAAACGGCTACAAGACTGATCTGGTCATGTTCGTCCAAATCTCTAGAACCCTACAAAGAAAACGGCATGCAAAACGGACGTCTGGAGCTCCCAGAAATGATCCGACAGCGTCTCCTCCTCAAAAGCTTCTCTGCCTCAAAATGGCTTTGGCTTGGCTTCTCCTCAGCATAACTCTACTTTGAATGCCTTTTCATGGCCTCAAACAGGCCTGGGTTATATAGATGGGAAGTTGGTTACTCATCTCCAACTTCCTCCCAAAATTTAGGCTCCATAAATGCCCAATATCTCCCAAAAATGGAGAAAATTAATTAAAAATAGGCTTAATTACAATTAAAAACCCAAAACTTGGTTATAAAACCCACTTTGGACTAAATTATTGGGCGCTAGCCCCCCATCCACGTGCGTGCCCCTTGATTCTTGGTCGTATGAGGCTCCATGTGGCCGAGCGCCAGCCCAAAGGGCTGGGTGCTGGCCCCCCTTTTTGCGCTAACTCCCCGGTCGTGTGGTGTTCGCATAGGGCCACGGCTTGACCATTGTATAACCGTCAGCGTGCTCTGTTTTGGATTGAACCTCGAGTCGTATGGGCCTCCCGAAAACCGGGGGCTATCCCCTATCCACTGCACTCCCCGCGCCGTTGGTTACATGGAACGGTTATGTGGTGTATCGTATGTCGCGCCGAGGGTTGGGGTTAAGTCCCGACCCCTTTTACCGCCGGATTGAACTTCACCCAAACTTAAATACCGTTTGCGCCCTTTGTATAAGAAGAACCACCATGGGGGCGGGTGGTTAGACCAGCCTCGCCAGTCCACTGCCCGGTCTATACGTCGCGGGTTCGACCCCCCGACAACATACCGAACTTTTACACAACCACAAACCAATCACGGGGTGCCATGTGGCAGCCCACCACTGGGCCACGTGGCACCTAACCAACCAATCAATATATTCCATGTGTCAACCGCTGATTGGTCCACATCTGCCACGTGTCAAACTGTCGTACTGCCACGCCACCTTGCCATGTCATCCCTGCCACGTCAGATGCTGACGTCATCCGTGCCACGTGTCACCCTTCCAGTGGTGACACGTGTCACCTCTGCATTGGTTCATCCGTACGCCAAACCGACCTGTCATGCTCTACCACATGTCGTCACCCGAGGCTTCCACGTCACCTGTACGGACCGTACGGTCTGCATAGTCAGCATGACACGTGGACTGTACGGACTGTACAGTCATCCCTTTTTTTACTTGTTTGACTTTTCGGACAGAATACAATATCTTGCTCATACGGAGCTCGTTTGACAAAGTAAATATACCACTGAAATCAGGAAGACGAGACAAACGCAATGGCACTAGTTTCATCACATTCTAAGCACTTTCATTTTTGAGCATTTTTCAAGCCCTATCAGGCTTCTGGATCCGATTTCGGATCACACCTCCCCACAATAAGACCTTTTGGTCCCCAAAAGGTTACTGACCAGTCAACAAGCTCGGGATAGGCCACCCAGCTTGCTCTCTATCTCTGAACTCTGTCCTGTGCACCTGTCTCATCAAGCTCAACTGTAACACAATCATGACAACTGACAGTATATTGTTAGCCATTTGAACCCTGTTACATCTTACTGAAGCCACTATCATCCATGTAGAAAACATTGTTAATGACAGCATCAAAAATACAACTGCAAATGAGTTGATATACTTTAGATATCTGCACGACATGAGCTTATCTTGAAGCAACTTATGATTGATTTTCCATTCAACAACCATATTTTGATCAATTACTTCATTTGAAACAATTATTGGTTTGTTGCATGATTGCATTGCGTTCGTTAATTGTTCCCTTGTTTGAAGTGTTTTATTTGCTTTAACACGATGAGCATGAACCACATAATCATGACCTGCTTTAGTGAATTGATATTGATTCTTTGCCCTGTAGAATATTTCCTTACGATCATACAAGTACGGACTACCTAAGATCATTCCACATTCTCTTAACGACACAACATCACAAGTTACTTCGTCCACATACTTAGATGAAATTGCAAAATTGATTGTGCACTGCTTTGTTATGTGCATCTGATGATGATTGCTTACCCATTTAAGTGTGTAAGGCTTATGATGAGTTTGTGTTTTTAATCCCAATTGTTTAACCAATTCTTCTGAGATTAGATTAGATTTAGATCCACTGTCGATTAATGTGTCTATCTTAGTGTGTCGCATGATTACCCTTATATGAAACAACTTGTTTCTACAATCAATATCTTCACCATTTTTACCTGTCATACCAACCAATGAGATCTTTGACTCATCACCTGAATCGG
>ML781126.1:88859-102830 GCA_009831015.1 Picea engelmannii | reverse complement strand
TAAAAAAAGGGAAAGGATGCCATGGACATTGCATTCAGACTTGGATGGTTTGTACATCAAGATCCGAAGAAAAGGAATAATACGCCTTCTTTTCGTCAAAAAGGAGGATGAAGATTATTAAGAAGGGGAGAACCGAGATTAGCAGGCCGCGCTTTCGAAGGAGAAGGAGGAGAACGATTAACAGACTGAATCGACTCTGCTGCCTTTTATCATTGTTGCAAGAGCCATGTCAATGAAGGGAGTCAAGTTGATTTTGAATAACTTTCTGCTGGCGTTGCAACTGTGTCTCGGATTATGGCAATTCATGAAGCTCACACCCGTTGGGGCGCTGATACAAGCTGGAGTCGGCTGGTTGCTTCCATTTGGACTCTCCCGAACTTATTCTTTGCTGCAACGTTATCGTGGTCGAGTTTTCAAGAGAGTGAATTGTTTTGAGCTCCAAGACGATATTTCGTCAGAGAGAAGGGAGATCGAGGCGGATAGCCACAATACGATCCAACTGAATTACTTGGGCAGGACGTATTTATTCCAGAGAAGGGGCATCGAGAAAAACATGTTGTTCGTCGACGGGCAAATGAGTTATTACATTACTTCCACAATCTGGGAGAAACTGCAAACCTTGAGACGGGTTATCAACGTCCCCCACTGGCTCTCGGCCGACGCCGCCGACGCCGACGTCGCTGACATCGTCGACGCCGCCACCGACGTCGCCGCTGCCGCCGCCGCCGCCGCCGGCACCGCCGGCGCCGACGCCGCCGCCGCCGCCACCTTCGCCTCAGCCAACGGCTTGGTTTTGAAAGGTCACCGAGAATTTTGGGAAGAAGTGAGCACTGGCGGTCTCATGACTTTGGGAAAAGTATTAGATGGACTCATACTCTATAATCAGCATGTGAGCTTCCGTTTAATTGATGATTGGCTCTTACCTGTGAACTTGTCAGTTTCCGAGGAGAAACTTCTAAAAATATTAAATTTGCTTGGGGTGTTTTTACAAACCAAGAAGGACCAGGTGCATTGGCTCGTTCCCACATCATTAAGCCTTACATCAGCAGTGATGGAGTTCAGCGCAACATTGAGGGTGTGGTTTTACGGAAACATCAATATATTGTTCTGTTCTACAATGCACTTGATATGTGAGCCACGGCCTCGCTCATGGAGACGACAAATATATTCCTTGGGAAAGTGGGTGGACCATTTAAAACCTTCCAATGACATACAACTAAAGATCGGAAGGGTTAATATATGTGCAACCATTGCTGGAGGTGCCAAAGTCGACAAAGTAGGTGCAACTTTGGTGGCTTGGTCAGAAATGAACGTTGAGGAAAATCCAGTAAGCCATTTAATTAAGTGGCAAATTCATTGTAATTTCATCGACAACGACATAAGCTTTAATTATTCTGTAAGGGCGAACAGATGCCGAATTCGCGCTCCCAAGATTTGTACGGTTGCCGTGGATTGTAAGAGTAGAGATGATTTTAGGCATTTAATTACATTTGTTTCATCCATAGCAAAGAATGGTTACGGGTCACTGAAATCTTGTGACCGTAACGGTAAAGTAACTGTTCGTGGATTTAGAGAGTCCATACTTTCTTATGTAAAAAATGGGTTTCCAACTGTGTATGAATTGAATTTGAATAACGTAGTTATCACTTAAAACTTTTTAGAAAGTATTTACAGTTGCATTATGGTTGTTTTTGTCATTATAGTAAAATGTGGATTTAGAGAGTCCATACTTTTTTATGTAAAAAATGGGTTTTCACCCATGTATGAATTGAATTGGGAGAAAGTTGTTAACTTAAAACTTAAAACTTTTCAGAAAGTATTTACAGTTGTTTTTGTCATTATGGTAAAATACTTCGAAATAATGGAGTAAGCGCAAGCTGTAAATGCGAGTTACAAGTGTTAGTTCTAAGAGTTAGTTCATTGTTTGTAGAGTTTAGGTGTGTGGTTTGCATGTAACTGACTCAGTAGAGTCTGTTCCTATATAATGATGTAAAGGGTCTTCATTGATTAATAGAGGAATGTAGCCTCACTGTTTGTTGTTTTCTCGTATTTCTAAGTTGATATCAGAGCCACGAAAACCCTTGTGTTTACGTAGGTCGTGTTCAAAATCTTCTAAGAGTTGGTCGAGGGAAGAGGGCCGTGGAGCAAATCGTGAGCAAATCGCGTGAACTCGAGAAGGTCCGTGGGCGCTAGGGAGGCCGAGAAGGGTCGATCCACCGTGTTTTCGTTTGCATACGTGGAGATTTTCATGAAGCATGAGGTTGGAGCGTGAGGATTTGGTTGAGCGTGAATATTTGCATAAAGTTTGCATGCGCTGGCAGAAGTCCAATCCATTCTCAAAAGAGTTTGCATGTGCATGGTTATAGTTTGAGGTTTAGGAACATTTGGAAAGCGTGAGGTATAAAGTTTTCTTATTAAAGATCATATGTGGAGCATTGAAGTTTATTAAAGTGGACATTTTTTAAGTGGATTTTTTTTTATTAAATAAGAGAGGTGAAGTTTATGAAGTTTATTAAAAGTGAATTTTTATTCAAAGTGGGTTTTAGTTTTGAAGTATAGACTTTAAAAAGTGGATATTTTGGATATTGAGATGCATGCATGATTTAAAGGTTGATATATGCATGTGAGGTGGTGTTATGATTTAAAGGTGGATGCATGCATGATTTAAGCTGAGAACAGAGGTAGATTTGGACCAGTGGATCCGAAGGCAGAGCGATGGACTGCTCAGCACAGGTGAAAACTCGACAGAAAGTTGCATATCGTTGGTGATTTACCTACAGAGACTAAATTGCAGCGATGGCGATTCCGTTGGCGGAGACTTATCTCAACGAAGCCAACAAGTTAGATGGCTCGAATTTCATTAACTAGAAATTCAAGATGCAAACGCTCATGAAAGGCTATGGTGTCTGGAACATTGCGAAGGGAACTGAATTGAAACCTGATGCGGCTGCAAGTGCAACAGCAGCACAGATCCAAGATTGGGAGAAGCGCAAAAACAAGGGAAATGTATTGTTGCGCATGTCTGTTAAAGATTACATAATTCCACATATTAGAGAAGCAACAACGTTTGCTGAAACATGGACAACGCTTAAAGCATTGTATGAAACTAGCAACACAAATCGCATTTTGTTCCCGAAAACTAAATTGCTAGGCATTAAGATGGATGGAAATGAATCTGTTAGTTCATTTTTGGGTCGTATTAAAGAGGTGAAAGACAAACTAATAAACATAGGGGAAATTGTTTCCAACATTGATCTGGTCACTATTACTTTAAATGGTATGCTAGAATATTATCATATGTTCATAACAGGTCTCGCAGCAAGGGAGAAACCTCCTACGTTTGAAGAACTGACAGGTATTTTGCTGCAAGAGGAAGAGAGGCGCGGGAATCTGAAGCCTCGGAATAAACATTTGGCACAGTGGTCAAATAAGAGATCTGCGAGAGAGAGATCAGGAAAAGAGGCAGAGGAGGCAATTCATGGCAGAGAGGCGGTTCATGGTAGAGAGGCAGTTCATCGTAGAGAAGACAATCTCCAAATCAAGGTATGCAATCTGACAGGAATGAGTCAAAGAGTTGTTTTTATTGTGGTCGACCTGGACATATTGTTAAAGATTGTGATAAGAAGAAGAGTGATGAGGCTAGGAATAAACCTAGAACACATTCAAGTCATTATGCAGAAAAATCTTCAAATCAAGATCTCAGATTATTTATTGCTAGTGATGATATTGATGAACCCCCGAATTTTGACTCACGGGATCTTAGGCTGTTTGTGTCTAACACTGCTTTATATGTTGAAACAGATGATTCTGATGCCTGGTTTGTGGATTCTGGAACATCAATACATACGACTTGTAATAAGATGTGGTATACTAATTTTAAAGAAACACAGAATGGAGCCAGCATATATCTTGGTGATGACCGCGCTCATCAGATCAAGGGATATGGAGACATTCCTCTGACATTGCCAAATGGTACTGTTCGTCACATTCACAATGTAGTGTATGTGCCAGGAATAAAGAAAAATTTGATCTTTGTGTCCACCATTACAGATTAGAACTTGAAGGTTGAATTCTTCAAGAATTATTGCATAGTGAAGGATCTGTTGAACCACTTCCAAATTGTTGCAACAGGAATCAAAGCAGGAGTCCTATACAAACTTGATGTTACCAGCAAAGCACATCATGCACTAACTTCTGCAACTATGCCAACGGAGATTCTTTGGCATCAAAGGTATGGACACATCAATTATCCTGATTTATTGTTATTACATAAAAAGAATATGGTTGAAGAACTTCCCATATTAAAGAATGAGAAGGTTGTTTGTGATGGATGTGCATTAGGAAATATGCACAGAGATGAATTCCCCTCTAATCCTGATAAGAAAAAGAGAGATGTGTTAGATCTTGTGCATACTGATGTTTGTGGGCCTATGCAGACTAGGTCTTTAGGAGGTGCATTTTATTTTTTGTTATTTATTGATGATTGCATGAGATACACATGGGTTTACTTCCTTAGAAGAAAAAGTGATGTCTTCGAGTACTTTAAGGAATTTAGAACCATGGTGGAAAAGCGAAGAGTAAAATCCATCAAAATCCTCTGTTCAGATCAAGGGGGAGAGTATAAATCAGGGGAATTCAACATGTTAGCGTCGGAAGTCACTCCTGGATTGCTTGCAGGAGCAGAGCCCGACACCCATCATTTTAATGTCACGATTTGTTTATAAAGGGGTGATCAAATGGAGATAACGGCTCGAGGAGATATCACTCTAACTCAGGGACTGAGTCTGGTACGTAAAGAACAAAGGAGGTCTGGAATCCTAACTTCATCCAGTGGGTTGATTAAAAGATGAACAGGTGGAAGACTTAGGAGAAAAATGAACAAATAGCTCTGGGCAACAGGCTTGCAGCGGTTTGTAGGGGAAAAACTCTGAACGCAGGATCCTCCTGGTTCAGGGCTTCAAGAAGCTGAATAGAAGACTTGATTGGATCCTCCAATTCCAAGTCATTCAGCGTTAAGGAAATCACAGGAACCAATTAGAGACTCCGTAACTATTACAGTGATCCATTACAACATCATCCTATAACAGCTACAACTCGACTGGATCCTCCAATTCCGAGCTGCTCTAACACAGTATAACAAAGATGTAAGGAAACTAGCATTCATAAGGCAAGAAGTCTCAGAAGTCTATACATAACTAGAGCATCAGTGCTTCATTAAAGCTTTACAATCGGGAGCTCTGCTCAACCATCCATCATTACAAAATGGCAAAAATGCCTACATATACTTGGAGCTGACTCAGGCGCTGAAGGCGCGATCATATCATGAATTCAATGCTTGACGTTGAGGAGCTTCTCTATCAGGATGGGCTGTCAGTCTGCCTCAATCAAATCTGTCCTCTGCTCCCCTATCATACACCTCCTTAATTCAGCATGGCTCGCGCCAGGGGGTAGTTGAGCCCTTTGAATGTTGAACTGACATGTGCAGGTTCCTCTGGTGAGTTGGAGACTCGGCGTGGCTTTCCTGAAGAGAACCGATACAAGGGACCCTCCTGGGTAAATTTCAGTCGGGACCTCCATACGCTGCAATAAATGGGTGACGCGAGGTTTCACCCACCCTCTTTCTCCTTTTCTGTTAAGCTGAAGCGGCTCTTTAGATCCCTGAGTGGAATCCCTAATGAAAACCCGACCCAGTCCACAGGTCTCTTCTTCTTTCCTCACGGTCTCCTGTTCTTCACAGTGACTTTTCCCCGACTCTGTATCGGGTTTCGGGGTTTCGCGTTCCCCGTTGTCAAGAGTTCTTGACCCTTTGAACTCTCGATCACCGATTCTCTGATGAGCGCTCTTTTGCGCACTGGCCCTTCCAGCTCAGCTCCCGCTCATATGACCTACTCCCGTGACCACAACCTTATCTCGTCGGGGCTACGGGGTTCGCGAGTTCGAGATGCACGAACTCCTTGCTTCCGGGATCTCCGATATCCCGATAGCCGATGTGGGATGCCACCTGTCCTCCTCGTCGACTCTTCTGGGGACCACCTTCGTCTTCATTGGGAAATTGCGTATCGTGATTCTGCGATGCACAAAACTCTCGCTCCCTGTTCTCCAAAACCCCGATCCCCGATATGCCGATAGGCTGACACCTGTCCCAATTTGATTAGACGAACCAAGTCTGCTTAGAACCATTGGGGCCCCCTCTTGCTAAATCCCGGGCAACTCGATAGCCCCGAAAACCCGATGACCGTCGATTTCCTTTGAGGATGGCTCTCGACTGCTGAAGACAAAACTTTGCCCGCTCGCTTGCTTGGGGGGGCTGAAATGAGGCTTTTTGCGTTGTGTTCAGGCATTTCTCATGCGATTCGCTAACCAGAAGGCCCCTCGTGCCCCGGACAAGAAATGTCACTAACATTAGGCTCCATGGAGGATAGAGTCGTCCCTGTGATGCTCTAAGAACTCATTCTACAGCTTCAGTGCCTTGTTGTTGGGCTATGGATTCATGCTCAAAACATCCTGCTGCTGAAAATACAGGCCGAAAAAATAAAAGGGACATAATAAAGCTACGTGCTCAAAGGAGCTTATTTATATACAGTCATAATGCTAATAAAATATTTTACATGGGCTAGGTGAAGGAAAACTTCCACCATATCCATTCAAGCAGCTTCCTGGATAGAAGCTCCTTCCTTCTGTCGATGATCACCAGCAGATGGTGTAACCGTGACAACAGAACGGTTACACTCTTCAACTCCTCCTTACAGGCTGGAGTTGATATGAAATAGGGCGGCTCCAAAGCATAAGGGAAATGCCACTCCATGTATTTGCTGACGGGGTCATCGAATGAGCGGCCACTTCCAGGAAATGGGCGACAGACAACCTCTTCTGCTACACAATTGTTCACCCGCGGCCAAATATCTCTGATAAGCACAGGTGGGTGAATAACTGAATTGGGCTTGCTGCTCTCGGGCGGTGGCTGCTCGCTGATTGGCTGTGAACAAAGGGAAAACTGCCCCTCTGGTTCTTTTTCCTCTTCTTGTTGGCTCTCCTCCAGGTTCGATTCATATTCATCATAAATAGGGACCATGGGGTGATTCTTCTTGCTGACTGGCTCTTCAGTATGTTCATAGTGATCGAACGTAGGATAAGCTTGCTGCTCATCGTCACTATAATATTCATCAAAAAGGGGCTGACCCTTATCTTTATGATCCTCCCCCAGAATGGTGATCCCGTCAAAAATATTTGTTTCGGGGACAGTGGGACCCGCTGCTTCTGGTTGCTCATACATAATCTTCTTCTCTTTAATCTCAGGTAAAAATATATCGTGAGAAATTCCCTGGAGAAAAAGAGAAGAAACCTCTTCCACAATAATGCCTTCTTTACAAACGGGAAGGTCTCCGTCCTCAGAAACAGGGTTGCTAGGAATATCTGCTTCAACCCGACATTTAGGTGAGCCATCTACCATGGACCACATCTGCTCTACAAACTCATAATCTCCACAAGAGGTGTGTTGATCTTCATGAAGATCTAAAAGAACAGATGCATCTGATATGATGTCAGATGCTTCCGTTCTGGGGCTAACACAATTAATATCATCCAATACCTCTATATTTTCACAACAGATGCTCTCCTCCACAGTAAGGGCTTTATCGCAGAAATGGTCTGCAGGGCTAGCAAAGGCTTCACGAAGCAAAGAAAATTCTTCACAACAATTTTCATACAAACAATCAGCTGGATAGTAATCTTTACAAAAAGAATTGAAAGTTGTATGAAAACCTATTAAAGAGTGGATGCTCGCAGCGGGAAGAGATTGACACCATTCAAGAGCAGCTCCCTTCAATGAATACCTAAAGAGATTAATCTGGACATCCTCATGCGTGACATTGTGTCAGTGAATAGCTTCATGGAAGTCCAGTAAATGCTCAGATGGTACCTCCCAACTTTTTGTGTGAAATTCGGGGAGGAAATCTTCCCAGATGTCTCTATCAGGAAGTGCATTAGGAAAACCAACTATCTGAGAAAAGTCACAGAAAGAAAACCTTTGAGCCAGAATTTTCTCCATATCGAACCAGTGGAGTCGCCAATCGATCCTTGAATCATGGAGTCGCCAGGTGAAAGATGTGCAGCTTCAAGTGTGTCTGGACCTTGTTCACCATCAAAGGCCAAGTCTTAACATGTCGTTACCCCAAGAAGCTCCTCAGGCTGAGAAAGCTGCTACTGAAACCTTCTCGAGAAAGCTCCTTAGGGTCAGCTTTCAGGTGTGCTAACAGTAGTCACAGCTGAAACAGTGATGTGGAAACAATGGAGTCGCCACAGTGGAGTCGCCAGGTGCACAGTAGCAATCTGAATAATTCTGATTTCTGATGCACCTTCAGAATCAGTTGATCGTTGTCGTTCTGCCCAAGGAAAATCTTCAACTTCGTCCCCGACAACGGTGCCAGAAATGTTAGCATCAGAAGTCACTCCTGGATTGCTTGCAGGAGTAGAGCCCGACACCCATCAGTTTAATGTCACGATTTGTTTATAAAGGGATGATCAAATGGAGATAACGGCTCGAGGAGATATCACTCTAACTCAGGGACTGAGTCTGGTACGTAAAGAACAAAGGAGGTCTGGAATCCTAACTTCAGCCAGTGGGTTGATTAAAAGATGAGCAAGTGGAAGACTTAGGAGAAAAATGAACAAACAGCTCTGGGCAACAGGCTTGCAGCAGTTTGTCGGGGAAAAACTTTGAACGCAGGATCCTCCTGGTTCATGGCTTCAAGAAACTGAATAGAAGACTTGACTGGATCCTCCAATTCCAAGTCATTCAGCGTTAAGGAAATCACAGGAATCGATTAGAGACTCTCTAACTATTACAATGATCCATTACAACATCATCCTATAATAGCTACAACTCGACTGGATCCTCCAATTCCGAGCTGCTCTAACACAGTATAACAAAGATGTAAGGAAACTAGCATTCATAAGGCAAGAAGTCTCAGAAGTCTATACATAACCAGAGCATCAGTGCTTCATTAAAGCTTTACAACCGGGATCTCTGCTCAACCATCCATCATTACAAAATGGCAAAAATGCCTACATATACTTGGATCTGACTCAGGCGCTGAAGGCGTGATCATATCATGAATTCAATGCTTGACGTTGAGGAGCTTCTCTATCAGGATGGGTTGTCAGTCTGTCTCAATCAAATCTGTCCTCTGCTCCCCTGTCATACGCCTCCTTAATTCAGCATGGCTCGCGCCAAGGGGTAGCTGAGCCCTTTGAATGTTGAACTGGCATGTGCAGGTTCCTCTGGTGAGTTGGAGACTCGGCGTGGCTTTCCTGAAGAGAACCGGTACAAGGGACCCTCCTGGGTAAATTTCAGCCAGGACCTCCATACTCTGCAATAAATGGGTGACGCGAGGCTTCACCCACCCTCTTTCTCCTTTTCTGCTGAGCCAAAGCGGCTCTTTAGATCCCCAAGTGGAATCCCTGATGAAAACCCGACCCAGTCCACAGGTCTCTTCTTCTTTCCTCACGGTCTCTTGTTCTTCACCGTGACTTTTCCCCGACTCTGTATCAGGTTTCGGGGTTTCGCGTTCCCCGTTGTCAAGAGTTCTTGACCCTTTGAACTCTCGATCACCGATTCTCCGATGAGCGCTCTTTTGCACGCTGGCCCTTCCGGCTCAGCTCCCGCTCATATGAACTACTCCCGTGACCACAACCTTATCCCGTCGGGGCTACGGGGTTCGCGAGTTCGAGATGCACGAACTCCTTGCTTCTGGGATCTCTGATATCCCGATAGCCGATGTGGGATGCCACCTGTCCTCCTCGCTGACTCTTCTGGGGACCACCTTCGTCTTCATCGGGAAATCGCGTATCGGGATTCTGCAATGCACAAAACTCTCGCTCCCTGTTCTCTGAAACCCCGATCCCCGATATGTCGATAGGCTGACACCTGTCCCAATTTGATTGGACGAACCAAGTCTGCTTAAAACCATTGGGGCCCCCTCTTGCTAAATCCCGGGCAACTCGACAGCCCCGAAAACCCGATGACCGTCGATTTCCTTTGAGGATGGCTCTCGACTGCTGAAGACAACTTTGCCCACTCGCTTGCTTGGGGGGGCTGAAATGAGGCTTTCTTCGTTGTGTTTGGGCATTTCTCATGCGATTCGTTGACCAGAAGGCCCCTCGCGCCCCGGACAAGAAATGTCGCTAACACAACAAATATTGCAAAGATAATGAAATAGTACAGAAGTTTACAGTACCCCACACTCCACAGCAGAACGAAGTCGCTGAAAGGAAAAACAAAACTCTGGTTGAGTGTGCACGCAGTATGATGAAAGGTAAGAATCTCTCAAATGCATTTTGGGCTGAAGCCATAAATACTGCAGTTTATTTAAAGAATAGAAGTCCAACCAGGTGTCTTGATAATGTTACTCCTTTCGAAGCCTTGTATGGTTCCAAACCTGCAGTTCATAATTTGAAAGTATTTGGGTGTAAGGATTTTGCTCATATTCCAAAGGAGAATAGGAGGAAATTGGATGCTAAATCCATTAAATGTATTTTCATTGGGTATTGTTCTGAATTTAAAGCATACAAACTGTTTGATCCTGCTACTCACAAAGTATGTGCAAGTAGAGATGTACTTTTCCATGAGCAGGAAGAAGGAAATCATGACAACAACAGTCATGAGGAATGGCAAAGACTTCTTGATGGAGTTAAAGAAGAGCAGCAACAGCCCACACAACAACAGTCATCCCCGCAGCAGCAAGGACTCAATGATATGGACAATTCAAGCAGTCACAGTTCACCTAGAGGTGAAGACAGATCTTCACAAAGTGGGAAGAAAGATAATTAGTTGAGAAGATCTTCACGACAGATTCGACTTCCTAAGAGGTATAAAGACTATTCCCTAATGAGTAGCATTTCAAATGTCATAGAACCCATGAGTTTTGATGAAGCTAATGAACATGATGAATGGCGAAATGCAATGGAAGAAGAATATGAATCTATAATGAAAAAAAATGCTTGGGAATTGACTGAATTGCCTAAACATAAGAATCCCATTGGATGCAAATGGATATACAAACCCAAGTTTAAATCAGATGGTAGTATAGATAAGTATAAGGCTAGACTGGTGGCAAAGGGTATTCACAAACAGAAGGTATTGATTATGCTGAAACATTTGCACCAGTAGCTAAATTGAATACTATCAGAATGTTAATTGCTTTAGCTACAAAGTACCATTGGAAGATACACCAGTTAGATGTTAAATCTGCATTTTTGAATGGTGAGTTAAAGGAAGAGGTTTACCTTACTCAACCTGAAGATTTTTTGGAAAAAGGGCAAGAACACTTAGTGTGTAAGTTAAA
Organism: Picea engelmannii; assembly: GCA_009831015.1. Taxonomy (NCBI): domain Eukaryota; kingdom Viridiplantae; phylum Streptophyta; class Pinopsida; order Pinales; family Pinaceae; genus Picea; species Picea engelmannii. The sequence continues at coordinate 91,488 of ML781126.1, read as the reverse complement.
GAAAGCATTGTATGGAATAAAACAGACACCTAGGTCATGATATGAGAAGATATACTCTTTATTTCTTCAACATGGTTTTATGAGGAGCAAAAGTGATCCAAATCTGTATACTAAATTTGATGAACAGGGGTATATAGTATTTATTTCCTTATATGTTGATGATTTGATAATTATAGGAAATGCAGAGAAGTTAATTGATGAAATCAAAGAGCAGTTATCAAAAGTTTTTGAAATGAAAGATCTTGGTGAGTTACATTACTGCCTAGGTCTTGAAGTTTGGAGAAATGCAGGCCAAACTTTTGTTTGTCAGAGTAAGTATGTCAGACAAGTACTTAAGAGATTCAAAATGGATGAGTGTAAATATTTTATTGTTCCCATGCAGCAGAATGTGAAACTTTCTTGTGATGATGGTTTGAAGGAGGTGAATGGCACTACGTATAGACAGATGGTGGGTAGTTTCAATTATCTCACCACAACCAGACCTAATATTGCATATTTTGTGAGTGTGTTAAGTCAGTTTATGGCGAAACCTCATGAAAGTCATTGGAATGCAGCAAAGGCAGTACTCAGGTATTTAAAAGGAACACTTGATTATGGTATTAAATATACTGATGCATCTTATGTTGAGTTGACAGGTTACTCAGATTCTGACTGGGCTGGCAATCCGGATGATCGAAGATCAACCACTGCATATGTGTTTGGCATTGGATCCGGGGTTGTTTCATGGAGCAGTAAAAAACAACCAACTGTATCTTTGTCTTCTACTGAAGCAGAATATAAAGCCTTGTGTGCAGCAATTTGTGAAGTTGTTTGGTTGAGAAGACTTCTTCAAGATGTTGGAGAAGAACAAAAGGAACCTACAATAATCAACTGTGATAATCAAAGTTCAATCAATCTGGTGAAAAAGCCAATTTATCATGCAAGGACAAAGCATGTTGATGCTCAGTTTCATTTTGTTCGAGAAAAGTTGCAGTCAAATGAAATAGCCCTTATATATTGTAATACTAGTGAAAATGTTGTTGATATTTTCACTAAGCCTCTTGGAAAGATTAAGTTTGAATGGTTTAGGGAGATGTTAGGTGTAGAAGTCAATCCATTCTCCATTAAAGGGGAGAGTTGGAAATAATGGAGTAAGCACCAGTTACAAGTGTCAGTTCTAAGAGTTAGTTCATTGTCTGTAGAGTCTAGGTGTGTGTGGTTTGGATGTAACCGACTCAGTAGAGTTTGTTCCTATATAATGATGTAATGGGTCTTCATTGATTAATAGAGAAGTGAGTGTAGCCTCACCATGTGTTGTTTTCTCGTATTTCTAAGTAAAATTGATACATGATAAGTAAATAAAAGTAAAAGTAAGATGATAAGTTAATAAATTTATTTTTAAAACTCTATATTGTAAAATTTACATTTTTGTGGTGTGTTTTTAAAAAATGCATTTCTGTAAATTAAAAAAAGTGAACAGATTGGTTAAGATTTCTCTTTAAAAAAAATGTTGGAAGTTCTTTCTTGATTAACACTAAAGATCCTGTAAGTTGGTAAGCACTAGGCACTTCACAACAATGTCTTTAACATTGTTATTAGTCCCCAGTACTATGGCATGGAAGCTGTCTCGATTGCATTTCACAATTATTTGATAACCCTAAAGCTAGATACCATGCTACGGGGAAACCTTAAACATCGTCACCACTTCCATCTACACAAGGAGAGTCAACGAAGGTGGTGGTTTAGGGGATTAGATGTCCACTAGGAAATGCTTAACGTAGTAGCCTCCACGCCCAAACTCTTAAACTCAATGCCTTCAAACTCCTCAACAACTTATTCGATTCATCCCTCGTTCATTTGTTTAGTTGTGAAGTAGAAGAGACCAATGCCATTCTCAAAAATATTCTTCCCTTACTTATTGTATTTGTGGTATGTTTGTCACAACTTAACGCCCAAGTTGATGAAATTGAAATTATGTGCACAACATAAAGACACGTCTCCAAGACCCAATGAATGCATTGAGCAACTCGGAGAGCTCTGTGTCTTCTCCATACAAATGGAATGGAATCTCCCACAACTCTACATGCACTACATGTTCTGTGACAGAAATCAATTTGGAACTTTGCCTAATTTTTTTGCACTCAACTTCCTACAAAGTCTCGACTTATAAAAGAACAATTTTTCTGGTAAGTTCCCTTTTTCTGTCACAAATCTAACTCAATTGTAGGTCTTGAACCTAAATGATAATCCTCTCTATTAGAACTTAATACCCATAGAGATATTTGGCATAAAGAATCTTAACATGTTGCAATTATTGCACTGTAACCTAATAGGACCCATTTTTCCTTACATCACCAATCTAATAGAGCTTGGAAGCCTAGAGATCTCTTATAATTATTTAATAGGAAATATACCAAAAGAAATCACAAGGCTTGTGAAGTTGTATCAATTGGAACTCTGTGAGATCATCTTATAGGAGAGATCCCTTCAAGGTATAAAAAATTCATGTCCTTAAGGTATTTTGATCCCTCTAAGAACTCGTTGAATGGGACAGTCTCCAAACTTGCAAGCTTGAGCAACTTGGTATCTCTTCACCACTATGAAAAAAACATTTCAACGCAAGTACCCCATGAGTTTGGTGAGTTCTTTT
>ML781126.1:47519-64671 GCA_009831015.1 Picea engelmannii | reverse complement strand
CTCAATAGTACGTTTCCCCCTGATGTGTAAAAGGGGCAAATTGGTTTTCTTTCTTTCTCTACAATTTTTTTTTATAGGGGAGATTCCCAAACCATATGGGGATTGTTCAAACTTGAATCACTTTTCGAGTAAGTAATAACAATTTGACTAGTAGGGTACTGTTATCGCACAATTTGTACTTATTCCAAAGGAAAAGGTTAAGGGAAGGCAAATTGGCGTAACAGGAGGTTATCCTATCACTGTCACATGAACAAGATACCTCTTTCTATTTAGGGTTGATAGCCCAGGGGAGACGTCCTCGGTGACCTGGGGGTTTGAGAAGGCAAAGGTTAAAGTGTTTATAAAAATATCCCCTCTCACAAGTCACATTGATCAGAAAGTCCCAGGGTTTTAACCAATGAAGTAATGAAGTATTAAGATGTACCTGCCCAAAACAAAGAAACAAGAAAAGATATCTTTTGCAAGAACAACTTGTTGTTAGTACTTCATAAAACCATGTACTTTATCAATAAAAGCAATAGTTGATATATGATGAAGCAAACAGAATTTTATAACAGCAATGTTTATGAGATGATTGCTTCACAATAAATGCCTTAAAAGAGCTTCAAAATGACCCAAAATAATCACTTATTAATACCAAAGTATTAGCATTTGTCAAAATCAAATTAGGCAGTGTATAAATCAACTTTACAATTCCTTTTAGGTGCTTTTAATGCTGCAATAGATGGATGTGGCTTACTTTTGTAACATCACCAAGTAAGTTAGTAGATTAGTCTATTCTAGTGTTAGGAATAGTTAGTTGAGAGCTTAAGGTAGAAGTTTTGAGGGTGGCTTTCATCAATCACTCAATTGTAAGGCTTAGATCAGTGCTTTTAGGGTAAATGGAGTCTCTTTTAGCAGCGGCAATCTTGAAGGAACAAAATGATAATAAGAGAGCTAGAGACAAGAAGGTTAATGATTGAAGTGTCGGTAGCCCAAGGCTTCAATCACTAAACCTTAGGGGGAAAATGGCCTCTAGGAAGTAGGTAACCCTAGGCCCTAGCAGTTTTCCTCCTTTTTAGCTCAAAGATGAAGTAGATGACGGCTAGATGAAGCAAAAGAAGGTAGGGTGATGCAATGGCAAGGCCCTTAGCACAAAGCTTCAAGAAAAGTGGTTTTCTAGCATAATCTAGTAGGTGAAAGTTATTAAGGCAAGAACAATAACATGTGCTTTAGTCTCCTAGGGTTTTAAGCTAGCAATTTCATAATCTTAGAATAAATGCAAGATAAATACAACCATAACCATTCAATGAAGAAGAATTGCAAAAAATTTACTTACATTCACCAAGAATCATCTAGCAATAGGCCTAGTTGAAGACTTCCACCAAAAAAAATGCTAAATTACACCAAAAATAGCCTCCTTCAAGAAGTGCGCACTAAATTTCAGCCAAGAAACTCTAATTAGGGCGCAAATTTCAGACCTCACATAAGTGTGAGTGAAAGATGATGAAAAATAAGAGAGAATTTTCCCTTATTTATACAGTTACAATGACCTTTAATTTACAAATTAGGTCAAAAAGACCGACATGGCCAGTTTACATGTAATATCCAGTTTTTACATAAAAACGAAAAATTAAACCCTAAATCAAGCAGAAAAGGTGACGTCACGCCCCATTAAGGTGACGTTAGGCCTCTCTGGTGAAACATTGGCCTCCAGGAGCAAAACACTTGTCCTCCCAAGGCCTCTGGATCAAGCCACACATGCCACTTGCCACACAACTACCTCCAAAGTGTCCATAAAACGATGGGTGACGTCAAGGGTCACATAGGTGACGTCATGGGCCTTTCAAGGCCAACATCATAGTGGGAGGGCAAGACCCCCTTGGGTCCAGGCCTGCTAGGTTGTCTCTGGTGGAACATCCTACTCTCTTTCCGGTGCAAGCCTCTGACATGTGTCTGCCCCTGGATGGGGTCTCAGCATCCATTTGGTGGGATTTTTAGCCCTATGGAGGTCCGAACTAATCATCTCTGCATGTGTACCTGTCCATCGGGTGTGGCCCTGCAACAACAACAAGTACGCCCTCCATGGGCTCATAAGTCACAGGGATCATAGCAATGTCAATCACATCTAATAATCAAGTTATCTAAACATGTGCATAAAACCCCTTTTTCCTAGACAGGTGCTCAAAGACGTTATGCTATTCTACAAGCCAAGTTTGGAGAGGACGTCAAGAGGTCCTACTGGGCTAATTATCATTGGACGTGGGGTGTTTCCAAGGTGAAGACAAATCCAGGCCATGTAAGTGGATGAGGTGGTGTAGGTATGTTTAAGCAATGGGTGCAGTGATGACATGGGAATGTATGGCTTACCTGTGGGTGCCTCTGAAGAGGGTGAGATGCACCTTGTCATGGATGAAAATGTTTCCAAGGCCATTCAATGCCTTTACCTTTTAATTATATTTATTTTTCTTTCAAGAGACTAGTTAGGGGACACTGCCCTGGCGTGGTGACCAGTGGTGACAATGTCACCCGCAAGCATTTCACGGAGATGAGAAGGTTGGCTCATGATGAGACCCCCTTTCTCTTGTCTATGCCACCAAGAGCCACTACCATGGCATGGTGACCAGCTAAATGGTAGTGTCATACCGCTACATGCCCATGGACCTAATAGGATGGCTCGTGATGAGACCCACTATCCTCCAACTAGGTCTTGATTTTATTATTTTATGGGTCCCTCTGTTTCTTGTTGAGAAGCCTTTTATTGCTTTCTCAGGGATCCCTAGGTGAAGCATCTAAAGATTTTTTTCTTTTGGCTTTTATCTTTTGCCAGCTACTTTTACCCTCTGGGCCTTTAGCCCCTTCTTCCCACAAGGTAAGGTACAACCCTTTGCTAGCTTGGAAAACCCAATGCCCGAACCAATGTAGGGGATGAATGAGAGGGAAAAAGATGAAAAGTGATAAGTATGATGGGAATGGACGATGACCTTTCATGAACCCACCCAGTGGCAACTCAAATCCTAAGGGAACCAACTTGCTAGGGCATCCTGTCATCCCCCCCAAGTGTGGACAAGTGGAAAGGCATAAAGTCCAAGCACACGTTAGAAGCAAAAAGAATTAAATGCACATATTCAAATGTTTTGAGAATCAGAGTAACACATACCATGATACCCGGACTCATTACTTCATGGAGCAAGACCCACTGCTGCTGAAGGACCAGGCCGATGGGATGGATGTTGTTGTTGATGACAAGATGGAGGTATTGAAGAAGAAATATGGGCCCTCCAAAGCCAGACTTAAGTCAATATAGCTCTCGATACTCCATGTCTAGGACCTGTGGGCCTCGAGACATAATCTCCTTAGTTATCCCTACGCTAGGGGATAACAGGTACCATACAATATCTAGGGTTTACTCCATGCCACCATAATTGATTTATGTTTTAGTATTTTTGAGGGGGGAATGGGTCAAGGAATCAACAAGGCCAAAAATCTATTTGAATTCCTCATCCAAAAGAATCAGTGCTCGAGAAGCTTGCCTTCGAAAATTGGCAAAGCATTGCTCTTGGCTAGAGTATATGCAAGTAGTAATGGGTTCTCTAGTGAATTACCTGATGAAATTAGAAAACTTGAGCTTGTTGAACAACTTGTTTTTGTATCATAACATGCTCTCTGTCCCTATACCTCATACATTAGGGTTCTACAAGGCTCTCATTGAAATAAACCCTACGAGAAATTGATTGAACAATCATATTCCTACATCATTGGGACCCATACAAAAACTCAATTCTCTAAACCTCTCTAAAAATCAATTCAGTGGTCGACTCCAAACAACCTTTCTTCAATGAAGCTCAACTTGCTTGATTTTCCAACAAATAGTCGATAAGCCCTGCACCAATGTAATTGATTTCCTAGTAGGAAAACATAACTTTTATGGAAACATTGAGCTATGTGGAAACAAATTTAGTTCTGTTAGAATATGATGGATTGTGCTCGTTTTACCATAGACAATATCACTATTGTCACCCAACCATAGGCCGAAGCCACCATCCGAGCACCTTAACCTTGACAGAGAATCATTCCGGAAGCAAACCCTAGGCTAGATAGCCAAACAAAGGGTGGCACACCTTTCTCCAAGGATAGCGCACCAAGCAAGAGCTGATCAGAGAGTCCAAACCATAACCAAGAGACAGTCCAAGACAAAACCGAAATCTGCTAGCTGCAGTAGCTGCAACAATAGCTCTCCTCCAAACTTGCACACAAACTGGCGAACTGCAGTGCCCACAAGTGTTGCCTCTGCAGTTCTGAGAGTGCCTGCCAAAATGAAGACTGGCCTCCTGTATTTATGCTAAAACTGGCAAACTGCCTGGGCTGACTTCTCATTCTGGGTGCTTATTTACTCAGTATATAATATTTCCTTTAACTGACTTCTTCTTTTGGAGGCTAATAACCTAATACAAGTTATCCTCTTAAGCTAACTTGTCTTCTAGGGTTATTAGCCAACTAATTAGGGTTTCTTCTTGCTTCCCAGAATATTCTATTCTCGTCAATTTTACACGTGGAGGCAAATACCTCCCATAGTTACCATAATATCAACACTCCCTCCTAGCTAAGGAGGTATTGAAGGTAATGGTCTTGAGAAAAAAACATACCATTCACCCGGTAGCATCATCACTATCAGTGTCATCAACTGCATCATCTCTCGAAACCATACTCCATCTTAGTAATCATACATGATGTTGGATAAGTCACTCACTCCATAGAGTGACACAAGAAACATTCTTCTAATCCAGACATATGTCCTAGAAGAATAAATGTCCTGGACCATTTTTCGTCTGGGAAATCTCTGTCCATTGATCATCCATCTAGTTGATAATCATTTCCAACAGTGTTGATAGTCTTCAAGACAATCAGAACAATATCATTCAATATAACACAACTGTGTCTATCCATAGTAGTACTCAACTACAATCCAGTGGTACACTACCACACCAAGTAGCACACAGATACTTGATCAGTGACGTATAGTCACAATCAATGGAACACAATCCACCACAGTAGCATGCATCTACTGTCTAGAGACATACAGTCTCCATAACAATCATCTGATATCACCCTGCACAGAGAACATTGTTATGATATAAACTGAATCATCTGGGCCATTCTTCCACTCACATCTATGAGATTTGGAAGAGCATCTGCCCTCAGAAGTTCAAACATCAATGATGAGCTATCTGGACTATTCTTCTCAAGCAAGGAAGAATAACTATCCTAATTTATGAGCCTGGACCATTCCCTATCCTAGGCCATTCCTCTGGCACTAAACAAAGTGCAACCTGGAGAGAATGAGTCTTCCCTAGGGAATGCCTGTCCCTGATTGCTTAACCTAGACCATCCACCTATCTGGGCCATTCCTCCGGCACTAAACAAAGTGCAACCTAGAGAGAATGAATTTGCCCTAGGGAATGATTGTCCAAACCATTTCCTAAGGAAATGACTGTCCTACACCAACCTCCAAAACGGACCATTCTTCGAAACTACCCACAACTATGAGCTTCGAAAGAATAACTGTCCGACGAGGCGAACTAGTCTTCTTGACCACTACTAAGAGTGACCGTCAAGAAGAGAGACTGTCCTAGACAATTCCCCATGTTAACCACAATGGGAAATCACTGTCTATGGTACATCAACAATCCATCGAACCATTTTCATTACGAAAATGACCGTTCGATCTGGACCATTTTCCGAACTGGAATATGCCTGTCCGTCAGAAATCTCAAACTACTTTCTCAACTGGAAAGGAACTGCTCATCTTGGACCATTTTTCAAATTGAAAAATGACTGTCCATAAATCAATAACACATCAATGCTCCCTCCCAACCTGGGAGTCATCTATTCCTTTTTCAATAAGGAAGTTGTCTCCACGAGCTCCAGCTTGAGTACGCAAATTCTTTCATCTTGGACAGAGGCTTTACCAAAATGTCTTCTTATCTGCTCATCTGTGGAGATATATATTGGAGAACCACTTTCTCTTTTCTGGACTTCATCGCAGAGAATGTAATGCTTGATCTCAAATGTGCTTCGGTCTTTCTAGAACACTGGTTTTCTCTTAAGGCTTCACATAGCTCTGATCAATAAAGTATATCATTGTTGGATTCATCTTTGTTTCCTGCTAGCTCATAACATTGTGGCAAGGGTCAAACTGGAACATATCCAAGTGGTACTTCTTCTACCATCATGAAAGTTTGTCATGGGTTAGCAATCCATCATCCTGAGCTTCTGAGTAACCATTCTGATACAATATCTCTGTTATAGAAAGTCTTCACCACACTTATGTTGTGCATTGGAGGTTCTCCACCAAGTTGTCTTCTTCCATTTGCATACAAGGGTCTCTTTCTGGTATACCTCAAATCCTTGAGGTTGCTCTACATACGCTCTTTGTTCAATTATTTTGGAGAACAGTTTTTGTATTTATCTGATGTCAATTCCAACCCATGGATATTTTGAACGATATAATGGCTCAAGTAGAGGTATATTTGGTTTACTGGAACAAGCAATCATCATAGTCTTCTCCCTCCATCTAGGAGAACCTCTAGTTCTGGATCTCGCAATGCTTACATTCATGAGTCTTCCATACACTGTTCTTCATCACAACTTTCAGTTCTTCTGCTTGATTTCTTTTAGTGAGTTCTGATGAGGCTGGTAGTCTAGTGATTCTTGATACAATGACTGGTTGTTCTGGCTTTTCTTTCTTTCTTGGAATCTTCATGTTTCTTTTTAGCTCTTGGGTCCATGGAGTTTTCTATAGATTCCAACTTCTTCCTTTCATCATAGGATCATGGATGTGGATGGACAACCAGGAATACTTTAAGGATTCTTTTCGAAGAAGACTTCTTCTAAAGTCATACTGAACACATACTGCCTTTTCATGGCTGTTACCATGGATATATACTTCATCATTTTCAATGGATCATAGGATTAGCTCCCTCCTAATCCTTGCTTCATATATGAGTGCATGTTTCTCTTTTGGAAGTATATAATCAGCTCCCTCCATCTAACATAATCCACGCTTTCGTATGCATCCTTATTGCCTTCTGCAAGGTGTCATAAGTCTTTCTCCAATTCCCTCTTGATTGTTGACTTCTTTCTGTATTTACTTCTTCTAGGTTTCTTCAAGATTGATTCTGATTTCGACTTATCTTGCAGTTGTTACTTATGTAATAACTTCCACATGAATTGTTTGATGTACTTCATCCTTTCATGTGTATTATCTAACTTGTAGTCATAATGATAGCAATCCTTATCTTGTTGTTATTCCATAGGTATAGTTTCTCTTCTAACATATTATCTTCTAAGAAATAGATATGCAAGATATGTACAGAAAAAAAAAACATGGTATGTACAAGAACTATGAAGAGTATTGTTACCTTGTCTTAGAGGAAGAAGTCTGTTTCATCCTGTTTAGTCTTCTTTGAAGGTTCCTTTTCTTCGGCAACTGATGCTTCGTGTGTCTCCTTCCTTTTCTTTATCTTGGTACAATGATTCTTGTAGTGTCCATATTTTCGACAGTTGAAGCATTGTATTTCTGACATATCTTTCTCTTGATTTGGCTTCTTCCTTGAGCCAAACTTCCTAAAATTCTTGAATCTTGTTGTGAAGGCTTGATCATCGTATTTATTTTGGGGTTTCTCTTTTGCACTGATCCTTGATTCTTCTTGTGCACAGCAAGTCTAAAGTTCTTCAAATATAGGATACTCATTCCTTGTGTTCATGCTTGCGGCAAATGCATCCCATGTCTTGGGAAGACCATTGAGTACTATATTTACCAGTTCCTTCTCTAAGATGATCTCTTCAATAGCTTGTAGTTGATCTCTTAACTGAGATATCTTCGCAAAGTATGATGTTATGTTGTCATCATCATTCATCTTCATGTCACAGAGCTCATTCTTCAGACTCGTTACTTGTCCAATGTTTCTATCTGAGAAGAGGTTTGTTAGGGCATCATACATCTTCTTAGATGAGTCAAGATGGGAGATGTAGGGTATCAAGTGGTATTTTATAGAGTCCACTGTGATATTCATGGCATTGATGTCACCGTCTTTGAACTTCTCCATAACTACAACGTTCTGCGGTTCCTTCTCTTTTCCTTCTTCAAACTCTGGTTCCACAATCTTTCCTTTCACGATATCCAGCGCTTTATTCTTGGCAAGGATGAGGTCAATCCTTGTCTTCCACGCTCTGAAGTTAGAAGCTCCATCTAACTTGTTTTTTGACTTCCTAGAGTAAGTCATGGATGCTTTGACTTGGTCAACCCTAGATTTGACAAAAAACTCAAACTTGTCGTCTTGGCTTGCTGAGAGTACCAGGAGATGCACTAGGCTAGGGCGCACTGGTCTATCTAGAAATTAGGTCAATCCCTTCACTTAAGGTGCCTCAACGAGAGGTTTAGGGTTTCTGCAACTACACCTTCTAGTAACCCTAGCGATAGTGATTTAGTAACTGCTCCTGCTAGAAACCCTAGCGGCAGTTCTTCAACGAGCTTAGTATCCTTATGGCTATGCTCCCTTCCAGTGGTTAGACTGAATGAAGGAGGTGTGAGCCCATAACCTATTAGAATATGATGGATTGTGCTCGTTTTACCATAGACAATATCACTATTGTCACCCAACCATAGGTCGAAGCCACCCTCCGAGCACCTTAACCTTGACAGAGAATCATTCTGGAAGCAAACCCTAGGCTAGATAGCCAAACAAAAGGTGGCGCACCTTTCTCCAAGGATAGCGCACCAAGCAAGAGCTGATCAGAGAGTCCAAACCATAACCAAGAGATAGTCCAAGCCAAAACCGAAATCCGCTAGCTACAACAGCTGCAACGACAGCTCTCCTCCAAACTTGCGCACAAACTGGCCAACTGCAGTGCGCACAAGTGTTGCTTTTGCAGTTCTAAGAATGCTTGTCAGAATGAAGACTAGCCTCCTGTATTTATACTAAAACTGGCAAATTGCCTGGGCCAACTTCTCATTCTAGGTGCCTATTTACTTAGTATATAATATTTCCTTTAGCCGACTTCTTCTCTTGGAGGCTAATAACCTAATACAAGTTATCCTCTTGAGCCGACTTGTCTTCTAGGGTTATTAGCCAACTAATTAAGGTTTCTTCTTGCTTCCTGGAATATTCTATTCTCGTCAGGTTTACACATGGAGGTAAATACCTCCCGCAGCTACCATAATATCAACAAGTTCATACTTCCTAAATCCATGCACTTATGCTTCTTTTTTTAAAGAAGAAGATTCCATATAAGACTTTTCATTTCATGTACTATCGTTGCAGTTGTATCGTTAATTCTTGTTATAGGATGCCTTTTGTATAGAAGCCATGTTTGAGATAGTATGGAATTCCTATCTTGGGATATGAAACCCTTATGTGGGTCAAACTTCATTGGTGATGGCATTCTCCATTTCTTGATTTGTAGTGGGGGATCTAGATATTAGAAATAATAGGTGTGCTTGTTTAACCATAGACAATATAGCAATATTGTCACCCAACCATAGGCCGAAGCCACCCCCGAGCACCTTAACCTTGATAGAGAGAATAATTCGAAAGCAAACCCTAGGTCCAAAAGCCAATCAAGGTAGTGTACCACTCTCTAGAGCTAGCGTACCAATCAGAAAGTCCAAACCATAACCAAGAGAAAGTCCAGGCCTAAAACTGAAAACACTAGTTGAAGTAGCTGCAATTGTAGCTACTCTCCAGACTTGCGCACTTACTGAATTTCTGCAGTTGGGAGCTGTGTGTCCAAATGAGCTCTAACATCCTGTATTTATACTGCTCTTCCTTAGTTGTCTGATCTGACTTCTCTTTTTGGAGGCTAAAAGCTCAATATTAATTATTTTCTTTAGCCGACTTGTCTTCTAGGGTTATGCGCAATGCTTTAGGGTTTCTTCTTGCTTCCTGGAATATTCTATTCTTGTTAGAGTTACATGTGGAGGTTTAATACCTCCTATAGCTACCATAATATCAACACTCCCTCCTAGATAGGGTGGTATTTAAAGGTAATGGTTTTGAGCACAAACATACCTTCAACCAATAGCATCTTCATAGCCACACATGTTATCTCATGATCAAATCACGAGCACCATCATCACTATCAGTATCATCTGATAGCATCAACTGTATCATCTCTTAAAGCCATTCTCCATCTAAGTAATCAGGCATGATGTTGGATAAGTCACTCACTCCACAGAGTGATACAAGAACCATTCTTCTAATCCAGACATATGTCCTAGAAGAATAACTATTCCAACAGATGTTGGAAGCCACGCCATGGGCTACAAGGACTATTCTTCTAATCCAAACATACATCCTAGAAGAATAAATGTCATGGACCATTTTCCACCTGGAGAGTGTCTGTCCACCAACACACTAACTATCCATCTAGCTAATAATCATTTCCAACACTATTGATAGTCTTCATGGCAATCAGAACAATGTCATTCAATAGAACACAACTGTGTCTATCCATAGTAGTACACGACTACTATCCAGTGGTATACAACCACACCAAGTAGCACACAACTACTTAATCAGTGATGCATAGTCACAACCAGTGGAACATATCCACCACAGTAGCATATTGTCCAGAGACATGCAGTCTCCACAACAATCATATCACCTGATATCAACCTGCGTAAATGATCCAGAATCGGATCTAGGAGGCTTCCCAGGTCCAGAAAAGGCTCAAAAATGAAAGTTCTCATAATCGGATGAAACCAATTCCATTGCGGCCGACTCGTCACGCTGATTCCGGACATATATTTACTTTCTCAAATGGACGATGTATGCAAGAGTTATCTCACTCTGATCGTTTTCCCAAACAGCTAAAAAGTCAACTGGTCAAAGAGTGACATGGCAGCCTTTGAAGGTGACACGTGGCAGTGGTAGAAGATGACACATGGCAGAAGGGATATGCAAACACGTGGCAAGAGCTGGTGACTGGACTGATGTGTTGGCAGGTGGCTGTACTGGTGACCTGATTGTGCGGTCCAATCAGATAGTGCCACATGGCCCAATCCAATGGTGCCACGTGGCACCATGGATTAGGCCAATAAGAACTAGTTCAAAAATTTGGTTTTATTTATCCTCCATGAGAATCGAAACCCCCACGTGGCCCAATCCAATGGTGCCACGTGGCACCATCGATTAGGCCAATAAGAACTAGTTCAAAAATTTGGTTTTATTTATCCTACATGAGAATCGAAACCCAGACCTATTCTAGCAACAACGACTTTCACAACACTCACTAGCCACAAATGCACATCGCCATTTGTTGATGTGTATCGGTATTTATTGTGATATGGTTAAAACAAAGGGGGCGGTAGATGGGAGTCAACCCTGCGACCCCGACCAACCATTAAGTGTTCTGACCATATATTGCGATATTTGTTAACCATATGGTTATAAAACGATATTATCTCGTGCTAGGATTATGACACGTTTAATACCATTTCACATTAAATAGTACAAGCCATATATTATATGGTTTAGTACTATCCCTTATAAAAAGGACGTATCTCATCAAATAATGCCATATGGAAAATGGTTTTTATTTATTTATATTTTATTATCCATTTAAAAAGTAAGAGATTCGAATCCTCATAAAAGTGGGTGGTTGAAACCATATATTTTGCCATATTTTATGCAATTGGTGAGATTTAATGCCACAAAGAGTGGGTTTGTTGGGATTTGATCCCACAACCACTACTTTTTAAAGAAAAAGATTTTACCAGTGCTGCTACAGGTCAAATTATGTTAAACATTGCAGAATAGTGAGTTTTATGCAGAGAGGTCAGCGAACTAGCCAAGCTTTGGAGGCCATTTCTGGGAGCTACACTCAGTATTTTTCAGTGCCGTCAGTTGTGTTGGATTTCTGAGGTCGAACAGATCACAGTGAGACCAGTATGAGATCCATTTGATGTACTTTTTCTGTATTTTGAAACTATTGAAGAATTAATAAAGAAGCCTCCCCCACTGAGACAAAGGCCCGGAGACATAGGCAATGTTGTGCCGAACTCCATTATCACTTCTCTTGTTATGGTTTGTTGTTCTTATTGCTTCAGTTCAGATCTGTATATTGTATTATGGCTGTGATATATTATCTCATCTTCATCCTCTTTCATTAAGTTTTCTTGAATGGTTAATAATCACATGCAATTAAAAACTCAATCACAGTCATTAAAAGATCTTTTCGGATCAGTAAAACAATATCATGATATAAACTGAGTCATCTGGGCCATTCTTCCACTCACATCTGTGAGATATGGAAGAGCATCTTCCCTCAAAAGGTAAAACATAAGCCGTGGGCTATCTGGACTATTCTTCTCAAGCATAGAAGAATAATTGTCCCTGATTTTTGAGCCTAGACCATTCACCTAATTGGGCCATTCCTTCGGCACTAATCATAGTGCAACCTCGAGAGAATGAGTTTACCCTAGGGAATGCCTATCCCTGATTGTTGAACCTAGACCATTCACCTAACTGGGCCATTCCTCTGGCACTAATCATAGTGCAACCTGGAGAGAATGAGTCTACCCTAGGGAATGACTATCTGGACCATTTCCTAATGGAAATAACTGTCTTGCACCAACCTCCAAAACAAACCATTCTTCGAAACTGCTCACAACTGTGAACTTCGAAAGAATGGTTGCCCAGCAAGGTGGACCATTCTACTTGACCATTGCTCAGAGTGACTGCCAAGAAGAATGATTGTCCTAGACCATCCCCCCACACTAGCCATAAGGGGAATCGTTGTCTATGGTACATCAACAATCTATCGGACCATTTTTATTACGAAAATGACTGTCTGATCTGGACCATTTTCCGAACTAGAAAATGCTCGTCCGTCAAAAACCTCAAACCACTTTCTGAATTGGAAAGGCACTGCTCATCCTGGACCATTTTTCAAACTGAAAAATGACTGTCCATAAATCAATAACATATCAGTGCTCCCTCCCAAACTGGGAGTAATCTCTTCCTTTTTCAATAAGGAATTCGTCTCCATGAGCCCTAGCTTGTTTCTTAAGTACATGAACTTTTCATTTTGGACAGAGGCTTTACCAAAATATCTGTTATCTGCTCATCTGTGGAGATATATTGGAGAACCACTTCTCTTTTTTGGACTTTATCATGGATAATATAATGCTTGATCTCAATGTACTTTGGTTTGTCATGGAACACTGGTTTCTCTAAAGGCTTCATATAGTTCTGATCATTACAATATATCATGGTCAAATTCAACACTTTCGTTTCCTGCTAGCTCATGATATCATGGCAAGACTCAAACTGAAACATATCCAAGTAGCACTTCTTCAGTCATCAAGACAGTTTGCCATGGATTAGCAATCCATCATCCCACACTTCTGAGTAACTATTATGATACACTATCTCTGTCATAGAAAGTTTTCACCACGCTTCTGCTATATATGAGATACTCTACATCAAGTTGTTTGAATCCATACAAGGTCTTCTTATATCTGCACACATGGGTTTCTTTCTGGTATATACTTCTTTCTCACTTTATTTATTGGGAAGAACAGTCTTTTACATGTAAATTCCAATCCATGGATACTACAAGAGGTATATATGGTTTACTGGAACAAGTTGTTGTCATATTCTTCTCCCTCCTTCTGGAAGAACCTCTGAATCTTGCAATGCTTTCATTCATAATTCTTTTTCACATTTTCTTACATACACTGTTCTTTATCATAACTTCCATTTCTTCTGCTCGATTGCTTCTTAGTGGGTTCAAACCAAGCTAGTAGTCTTGTTATTATTGGTATAATAACCAGTTGTTCTTGTTTTTCTTTCTTTCTTGGAATCTTCATGTTCTTCCTCATGTCTCTCTTTAGCTATGGGGTCTTCTATATGCCTTGAAGATTCCAACTCCTTCCCTTCATCATAGGATCATGGATGTAGATGGACAACCAAGGATACTTTAAGGCTTCTTTTCGAAGTGGACTTATTCTAGAGTCGAACTAAACACGTGTTGCTTATCATGGTTGCTACTTCAATTTGAACATGGACAGATACTTCATAATCCTCAATGGATCATATCATTTAGGATTAGCTCCCTCCTAATCCTTTCTTCATGCATGCTCTTCTTTTGGAATTCTGTAATCAGCTCCCTCCATCTAAGAGAGTCCACGCTTCTGTCTGCATCCCTATTTCCTTCTGCAAAGTGTCACAAGTATTTTTCTAATTTCCTCTTGATTGTTGACTTCTTTCTGTTTTGACTTCTTCTGGGTTTCTTCAAGTTTGATTCTGATTTCGACTTATTTTGCAGTTGTTACTTATGTAATAGCTTCCACAGGAATTGTTACCAAGGATTGTCAATGTACTTCATCTTTTCATGTGTATTGCTTGACTTGTAGTCATCGTGATAGAAATCCTCATCTTGTTATTCTTCCATAGGTATTGTTTCACTTGAACATCTTATTTTCTAAGAAATAGATATGCAAGATATGTACAAAAACTATGTAAACATGGTACGTACAAAAACTATGAAGAATATTGTTACCGTGTCTTAGAAGAATAAGTTTTTTTTATCCTGCTTGGCCTTCTTTGAGGGTTCCCTTTCTTCGGCAACTGATGCTTCGTCTATTTCCTTCCTTAGGCCAAACTTCCTCTTATTCCTGAAATTCTTGAATTTTTGTTGTGAAGGCTTGATCATCGTTTTTCTTTTGGGATTTCTCTTTTGTGCTAATCCTTGATTCTTCTTGTGCACAGTAAGTCCAAAATTCTTCAAATGTGAGATATTCCTTTCTTGTGTTCATGCTTGTGGAAAATGCATCCCATGTCTTGGGAAGGCTGTTGAGTACTATATTTACCAGTTCCTTGAAATGATTTCTTCAATAGCTTGTAGTTGATATCTTAACTGAGAGATTATCACAAAGTATGATGTTATGCTTTCATCATCATTCATTTTCATGTCACGAAGCTCATTCTTCAAACTCATTACTTGTCCAATGTTTCTGACTAAGAAGAGATTAGTTAGGGCATCGTACATCTTCTTAGATGAGTCAAGATGAGAGATGTAGGGTATCAAGTGGTCTTTTACAGAGTTCACTATGATATTCATGGAATTGATGTCATTGTCCTTGAACTCCTCCATAACTGCAACGTTTTGAGGTTCCTTCTCTTTTCTTTCTTCAAACTGTGGTTCCACGATCTTTCCTTTCACGATATCCAACACTTTATTCTTGGCAAGGATGAAGTCAATCCTTGTCTTCCATGCTCTGAAGTTAGAATCCCCTTCTAACTTGTTTTCTGACTTCATAGAGTAAGTCATGACTGCTTTGACTTGGTTAACCTTTGACTTTGACTTGGTCAACCTTTGACTTTGACCAAAAACTCAAACTTGACGTCTTAGCTTGCTGAGAATACCAGGAGGTGCGCTAGGTTAGGGCGCACTAGGCTATCCAGAAATTAGGTCAATATCTTCATTTAAGGTGCCTCAACACGAGGGTTAGGGTTTCGTTGCTGCAGTGAAAACTTTGACTACAACTGCAATTGTAACTGAGCAAATCCTGCCAATCTATCTTCCAGTGGTTAGACTGTTCGAAGATAGTGTGGGCTCGTAACTTGTTAGAAATAATAGGTGTGCTCATTTAACATAGACAATATAGCAATATTGTCACCCAACCATAGGTCGAAGCCACTCTCAAGCACCTTAACCTTGACAGAGAGAATAATTTCGGAAGCAAACCCTAGGTCCAAAAGCCAATCAAGGTAGCATACCACTCTCCAGAGCTAGCGTACCAATTAGAAAGTCCAAGCCTAAAACTGAAAAGACTAGTTGCAATAGCTACAGCTGCAGCTACTCTCCAATCTTGTGCACTTACTGAATTTCTGCAGTTGCGAGCTGTGTGTGTCCAAATGAGCTCTGACATCGTGTATTTATACTTCTCTTCCTTAGTTGTCTGGGTCGAATTCTCTTTCTGGAGGCTAAAAACTCAATATTAATTATTTTCTTTAGCTGACTTGTCTTATAAGGTTATGTTCAATGCTTTAGGGTTTCTTCTTGCTTCCCGGAATATTCTATTCTTGTCAGGGTTACACGTGGAGGTTGAATACCTTCCGCAACTACCATAATATCAACACTAGAGAGGTATACACAGGAGAGCTAAGTAAGGGAGAAGTTATTGATGTAAAGCAGCTCTAGACCAACAATAATTCCACCAAGCTCAGCCATAGCAAAGAGGCAATCGAAGTTCTCCAATTGAATATGGAAGTTGAAACCTTGGGCTCTATCAGAAACAAAAATATAGTGAAACTCTATTGTTGGATTTCTAGCACAGATTCACACCTCTGTGTATATGAATATCTGAAGAATGGGAGTTTGTGGGACAGACTGTATCAAACAATTGGTCAAACATTGGATTCGTAGACACATTATAAAACAACTCATGGACTGGTTATTTGCATAACGACCATGTTCCTACTATTGTCCACAAGGATGTTGAATGCAGTGATATATTGTTGGATAAAGATTGGAGCCACTCTTAGCTAATTTCAGTGTTGCAAAAATCCTTCAATTCTATGCAAGGGAGACTCAATAATGATTATTATTAGCACCCATGGCTACATCACTCTAGGTAATAAATCATTCACGCATTGTAAAAGGGGTTAATAAGAATTATCTTTTAGAGTAGCCTAAAACATTTGCCATGCTAACAATTTAGAAGAATAAAAATAATCGATAATCTACAATTGTGGGTTGCAAAGTGTGCCTACCCATATAAGGTGAGTGAAAAGAGTGACATATAACTTTGGAGTTGCGTTGATGTGTCTTGTCACTTGCAAACAACCTATAGAGCCAAAATTTGGGGAGAACATGGGCATTGTTAGGTGGATTTCTCATAATTTGTCTACCAGAGAAAGCACATTTGAGGAGTAGATAGCAAGATACCTCAAATTTATGAAGAGAGCATAATTATTAAGGCACTCAAAATAGGAGTGCTTTGAACCAACCATCTTCCTACTTGTTAGAATTAGGACAGTAAAGCAGAACATAAGTGTCTTTTAAATTTCAGTGAGAATAACACCTAGATCTTATATTCAGAAAACAAAACTATGCTACTTGAGCAGTACTCAGATCTAAAATAGTTTAGTTATTTTATTTAAGG